>JAKOGI010001316.1:225000-260523 GCA_029747015.1 Carnegiea gigantea
TCCCATACCAGGTACGATTTAAGGACTCTCGCTTTCACTTAAGTTCCTAAACAAACTCTACTGTTAGTCTATTCACTGAACTAACCATGATTATCCCATATGAACTATGTCTTTTGGGCTCCTAATCCTCATTGAAGTCCAAAGAAAAGCAAAGTCTGCTAAATCAAGCTAATGACCCGCCCATAGCCATACTTGATGCATACATAAAGTATATCTCTTTCAAAAACCCACATACCTGCTATCCACAAATAACACATTTCTTTAAACATATTTATTAATCACTCATACGCTTCAAAATCAATCACAATTTCATAAATATCCTGAATAATTCTTCAAATCCAAAATCAAGTCCAAATCCAAGCCAAAACCAATTTCATATCATATTCAAAGTCCAAATCCTATCCAAAACCAATTTCATAACATATCCAAAGTCCAAATCTAAGCCAATTACCATTTTCATAACATACCATATATTCTTAACTGAAGGTAAAACTTTTTAGTTTAAAGAAAATCAACTCATGACTCTCACAAAGAACCATCACAATGTAAGGGTGACAAACATATCTTGGTGGCCCAGCTACGGCTCATTCATATGGTACCAACTAGTGGTGGACCAGCCGCAACTCATTCATATACCAGCCAGGCACCCACGCTCCAAAGAACACGAATTGCTCACAACACGAATCATGGAATCACATTCATATCCTAGTAAGTTTAGACTTACTAGGGATCCACATGGCTCACATAACACATAACATCGATATTCATACTCTAGGGGAATGGTTAGAGCCTCTCCCACTAGGTGACCTGAACATAACGACAGTCACTACTATGGTCATAGCTCTAGAACGTCATGTAATAGCCTCAGTTAAAAGATGAACATTTTTCCCTAAAAACATAACTTAGTGAAATCATATATCTCATATAGTCACATTTTAATTTTTTCAAAGAGCTCAATTTCATAATATTAACAAAAACATAATCAAAAGAAGGCTTAATTCCACCCAAAACAATTTTCACAATAAGAATGCATTATTGTTTTAATGCCCCAAAAAAAATACAATTTAGTTATGCCATACTCATATTACCATAACTTATTATCTTCAAAGAAATTTTTATTCACATCATATACCCAAATATAACCAAGACACAATCCAACTCCAAATGATTTTCACAAACTTTCTATACTTCATCACACAATCAAAATATTTAGGAAGCTCCACAATGCCCTTTCCATGTCTAATTTACGGATTAAACGAACAAATAGTCCATAATTACACTAAACAAGGTAATTTAACTCAAAAATTCATAACTCAGAATATGCACATCTAATCTTCACAAAATTTTACAAAAAATTGAAAAATAATATACAGAGTCTAACATGAAAATGTCAAGATTGTTCTCCAAGATTCCCATAAATTCAAACAGTAAGCTGAAATTATCGAAAATCTGAGAATTAAGCTCAAAAATTCATAACTTATATCATACACAACCAAAATTCACAAAAATTTACAAGCAATCACCCATTATTATGAAGAATTTTTCGTAATATTTTCATAATTTTTCTCCAATCAAATCTTCAAAACAAATCAAAACAGTATACACATCAAAATAGGGCTGTTTCAATCAAAAATACATAACTCCTAAAATACCCATCCAAAATTCACGAAAATTTATAATAAATTGCCCAATATCATAGGTTGCCTACAGTAAAAATTTTAGAATGATTCGTGCAGCCAATAATTCAGACAAAATCAAACAGTGGAAGGCTATGTGTTGAATCTGAAAATTCAACCTCTATTTTTGTTCCATCTTGTTCTTCCAACACAAATTATCAATCCAAAAATTCAAAGTTTAGCATATATATAAACAAATTCATAGATATCTATCAATCTTCACATCCACGTAACCCAAAAATTACAAATAAACATGAACTTTTAGGGTGGGGTTCTACCAATTGAAATTAGTTTCCCAATTTATCAAACCCTAAAAATATCAAAATCAAAACTTCAACCTTTTGTTAAACCCTTAAATTCAAGCATAAATCATTCGAATAATCTTCCCCTAATCAGTTTTAGGTTAAATAAAACAAAAAATACTCATCTTGAATTTGCAATCAAAATCAAAATTCAATTCTTTTTCCTTCTTCCTCCTCCTTCTTCTCCTCCTCCTCTTCTTCTTCTTCTCTCTCCTCTCCTCTCTTTGCTGTGCGTTGGTTTGGGGTTGAGAAAGTAAGAGAAACCCCCCCTTTCCCCTTGGATAAATATCACGTGAAATAGAATCCCCCTTCCCCCTTTTCTTTTTCCTTTTTTTTTGGGTCAAGCCATCTTTTTTGACTCCTCTTTCCATTTTTTTAAAGCAAATACTACTAAGGCCCTGTTTGGTGAGGAAAACAGGAATGAAATAGAATCAGGAGTTGAATTTTGGAGGGTTGGGTATGGAACTTGAATCCAAAACTTAGTTTAGAAATATTATTTGCAAGTATGAATTATTGTTTTGGAATAGACTCATGAACTCTATTATACATGTACAAGAATTGGTTTTTAGGGGTAGAGGGCTAAGAATTGATAAAAGGCAAAAAATGTGGATTGGAACCTTAGAGCTATCCAGCTGCTGGAACTCGTTCTAATGGTGGAGCCCAAAATTTACATGTGCTTCTTTGCTTTATTTGCAGCGCTTTTATTTTATTTTTTGGTCGTGGTACACGGTAAACATGGTCTGCTCCAATAAATTTCTCTCAACATCTTCATCTTACGTCCATCATCATCAACCTTCTACCTAGAAATCCCACAAAAAATTCATCAAAATAAGAGCAAGAAACACAAAGATCAAGAGATTCAGAGATGAACACCTTCTTCATCCATGAACACCTTCATGAACACTTTCATCATTTGCAACTTCGTTGAACACTTGGTTCGTCTTCCCCAACACTTTCATCATTTGCAATTTCGTCGAAGACCTCGTTCATCTTCCCCAAATTCTTGCTCACTTTCTTCACCCCCTAACATCACCAAAAATTCAAAACCCAAAACGCAAGAAATTGCAAGAATGATGATCCAAAAACAGAGGATAGTTTGCGTCGACCGACGGCAGGGGGCAATGTTTGTGGTCACCGATGACAGGTGGGGCGACGGAGGATGACGACGGCGACCAGCGTTCGGCAATGACTAGTGGCGCAGTGATGTTAGGGTTTGTTGGATGAGGGGGAATGAAAATGGGGAAGGAGGAGGAGATGTTTCACGATAATGCTGCCAAATTATCTCAAAATGTTTTTTCTTTTTTTTGTTAAAATTAAACTAATCCTTGGGGGGTTGAAAACTTGATACCTCTTATCATTGGGGGAGTTCAAGTTCCTGAAAATTGAGGGGAAGGTTTCAAGTTCATTTTTCCTAAAAAATACTCACTAAACAATAAAGAAAGGAACTTGAACCCTCAGGTTTCAAGTTCCATTCCTGTTTTTCTCACCAAACAGGGCCTAAGTGAGACATACTTTCTAATTACTCCCCAAAATATAATAATAATTATAATAATAATAATATAAAATACACACATGTGCCTAAAATAAAATGCATACAATATGTACATAATTTACATACTACACATAAATCAAAATAAGTAACAAAAATTTCGAGACGTTACATCATAAGAGCTTGAGATTAGTACTAGGCTTGGGGAACTTGTCAAATTGCTTATTGACCTAGTTAGTTGACGTATACTATTAATATTAGGACCTCAAGATAGTCTAGGTTATTATCTAGTTTAAAACATACTATCGATTACAAGGTACAGTATGATGATTATGCCCTTATACTTATGTCATTTTACTAAATCCATGCTGCTAACAAAGTATCGCATGAAATAATTATTTTAACTTTGTTGTTACATTAATGGTAGACCCTCTCACTGTTCTATTGTACGTTGATCAACAAAGACTGGGCTTCCCATTCAGTCCAAGTATGTATGTGTATATAGGTTAAATGATCATAAAGAAGATTCAGCCTCTTATTATTAAATGTTCTATTAATGAGACGTCAATCTAATAATGTTGGGTACCATCATAAGATAATAAAAGGAGCAAATGTTTCACTTGGTTTGCTAAATAAAATGAATTTAACTGTGCACTAAATTATTTTTTACTGTATAACATCACATTGTATTAGGCCCATTTGGATTACTGTTTTATGATTAATTTTTACATCCTTCTGAAAGGGATCAAGATTTGAAGAGAAATCACATATAGAGATTATTAGACTCACCTATCTCTTTGAATAATCCGAGTCAGCTAATGTTTTGAATAAAAGTACCTAAAAAATATTATCCCTTATTGTTAGTATAGTTTGTAACGTGTATAGTGGCTTGTGCCTTCTTCGAAGACACAATATAACACATTGATTTAAACATGTTTCCACTAAATAGTATAAATAATATATGCTTTGGAATCTCTAATTTGACGGGGTGTTACACTACTACTGCTAGCTACCGCTTCAACTACCTCCAACTGGCCAACCCATTACCACCACCACTGGAGCTGCCACAAGCCACCACTTACCCACCTCCCTATCACTTCTTGCTTATTTCGTGCACTTTTTCTCAAGGTAAAATACCCATTTCCTTGTCTTTTTTTTCACTATATCATTTTGTCTTCTCTACAGTATGACAAGTATAGTTTGTATGTGGGTTAAATAAGTGTAGTTAGAATGAAATGGGTCTTGATTGCAGAAAAACATAAGTGTTGGGCATGAAAAAAATTGCTCGGGTTCACGTTTGGCTTAAACGAAAGTAATGATGGGATTTTTTGCTTATGGGCACCCTTTCACTTTGGATTCAAATAGTTCAAGATTAAATAATAAGGAGTGCAGTTTGGTGATACAACACAAAATAATACTAATGTTAATACTAATACTACTACGACTACTACTACTAAGACTAATACTACTACTACTACTAATAATAATAACAGTAATAACAGTAGTAGTAGGAGCAGGAGTACTATTAGTAGTAGTAGTAGTAATAATAATGATAATGATGATGATGCTGATGATAACAACTAATAAGTTCAAGTAGGGTGACTTATACCTAGGCGAATCGATTAACTCACTAGCTAGCATCATTAGAATATGTGCTGGTGAGCAAATAAAACCATCTAGTCCATAACTATATGACATGTCTAAGGGTAAGACATTCGGTTTGGATCATAATATGAGGCCAATCTCATTTATCATATGTATCATTGGTGAATTGCTACACAAATTGGAGGAGCTCTAACTGAATGTACTTTTATTGCTTATACATTTCAAAAATTCACTTGTATTTAATGAATTATTTTCAAATATTGTTTGCCACATAATCATGTGAGCATGCCCATTATCAATCAATAGGGCTTAGGCCGATCACTTTACCCGCGCGACTTAAACTCAAGCTTCTCGATTGCTTTGGGAGGTGTGCACCTTTCTATGGTCGTATTGTCAAAAGTATGAGCTCATAAACTTGGATTCCCCTTTCCGATAATAACCGAGAACAATTTTAATATAATTCTCCATTTTCCTCATTTCAGACTAAAATGACTTGACATGCGGGTGCCTACGAAAAGGTGTTTTTGATCGTAGGGGTAAACGTATTGGGTTTGGCCTCACTTATAGAAAAATTTGTGTTTTTATGTTTTCAAGTCAATACTCATAAAGCTAGCCTCGACCAAATTGAAAGTGGCATTGTAAAGTTTGGTAAAAGAGTCTAGCAGGCTCACAGTGATATTCTATTGAAGTTCTAGGTAGTTATTGATTATTGCTAAGCTAAGCATATGAAAGTAAGCAATTCATATGTTAGATTTTGGACTCAAAAGATTTTTATAAGAATCCTTAGGACATTCATGTTTAAAGTTTGCACAAGATCTACTGTGCAGTAGTGACTTGAGGTGTGAAAAAACTTACACTTCTCCATCTTGGCATATAACTTTTGATCTCTCTAAAACTAAAAAACTTGTCTCAAATACTCTTTATGTGTCTCTTCATCCCAACTGTACATCAAAATCATTAAAGTACAAAACACCAAAGTGGCCAATGAAAGGTTTAAGCACCTCATTCATTAATGTCAAGAAAGTACCAGGAGCAGTAGACAAACTAAATGACATTACCAGCCATTCATACAACGTTTGCTTGATTTTAGATGTTGTCTTCTACTTGCATCCATATCTCATTCTGATTTAGC
The DNA here is from genome assembly GCA_029747015.1 of Carnegiea gigantea. Taxonomy (NCBI): domain Eukaryota; kingdom Viridiplantae; phylum Streptophyta; class Magnoliopsida; order Caryophyllales; family Cactaceae; genus Carnegiea; species Carnegiea gigantea. The sequence continues at coordinate 231,205 of JAKOGI010001316.1, forward strand.
AATATCCAGTTCTCAAATCAATCCTAGAAATCACCTTGGAACCATGTAAATCATCAAGCATATCATCAAGTCGAGGGATATGGTACATACCCTTGATTGTAATATTGTCAATGGCATGACTTTCTACATGCATTCTCATGGCCCCATCTTTATTTGGTACAAGCAAGGCCAGAACAGAGCATGAGCTTAAAGTTCTCTAATATAACCCCTATCAATAAGCTCTTATACTTGATGTTAGAGCTCCCTAGTTTCCATGGGATTGCACCTTTCAACAGGCTTATTAGAAAGGAAAGCTCCAAGCAGTATGTCCTTTTAGTACTCAATGCCTTTAATTAGGGGCAATTTCAGGGGTAGGTCACTAAGAAATACATCCTTAAATTCTTAGATAAGAGGTTGATATAAAGGATGCAAGGTATCTCTTCCTTTCTCTTTTCAACACAATATGGCATAAACTATCTTATCTTTATTTATGGATCTCTTTGCTCGTGTTTCACTCAAAAACAAGATTTGATCACTTATGTTTCCTTCCCCATTCAGATGTGTAGGAGGTTGGATTTCTCTAGGAGGTAAAGGGGCTAGAGTATAGTTTCTACCTTTAACTTTAAGGGAGTAGGTGTTTTATTTTCCTTGGTAAGTAACACTCTTATCAAACTTTCATTATCCACTAAGCAACAAATGACAAGTGCCAATAGGTAAAACATCACAAAGGACCTTATCTTTAAAGTTAGTAATGAAGAAAACAATCAAATTTTGCCTATTAAGTAACATTAATAAGTAACTTTAACTTATCAATCAAATAGGTAGAAGCAACATTAATTCAACTTTCCCCATTAATAAGTAAGCTACGTTCCTAGCCTTGGATAGTGCACCTAGAATAAAAAATGTGCTCCCTTTGGCTTTCTTCCTCAAAGATTTTTGTAACATGAAGAAACATTCTGAGTACAAGGAGTTCTCTTTCATCTGAAGCTAAAATAGTGGCTTCCTCCACCAATTCTTCTTCTTCCTAATTTTATCAAGGGTAATTTGGTTAACCTCCCTAATCTCCTTGATGGTGAGTGCTATTTTGGTTGAATAGTCCACTTGAAAGTGGCCATAACTTGAGCATTTAAAGCATCTATTACCATCTCCCTTCTTAGGGAACTCTTTGATAATTCCCTACCTTTGTCTTTGCTCTTGTCTTCCATGAAGGAATTCTCAGCCTTAGGAGTATAACATGACTTAGATTGACTGATAGGCCATGAATAGGACCTAGAGCATGGCTTCTTGATCTTTACCTTAATGGATAGCTTAGAACACATCTTCAAACATCCAATAAGGTTGTAACTTATAAATCAACCTTCTCAACTATGCTCCCCTCTTGGGAACCTCGCTATTGTCTATTCTGATACCTCACCTGGTCGACTTCAGATTTGGAGTATTTCAAACTCTTGAATGTATATTTGTCCATGCTCAAACGACCCCGGCTCAAAGAGAACATCTTTAGGTGCAGATCATGCTTGTAGTTATCGGGTAGAAATCGTCTGTGCATCAATTGCTTGAGTTGATATGTGATTTTCCATCCTTCTCCCTTTGGCTTTTAGTGTTTACATACTAAAGTGAAGCATACTTTTTAAGCTTAAGGAAAACAACCTTAAAAGCTTTCTCATTGGAATACTTTTTGATGTCAAAGAACCTATCTAAAGATGGATCAACCAAGGTATATATCTGGATTCAAGCTTCCATCAAATTCAGAAGTGTCTGACTTTGTGCCCCTCAAGTCATCTCTAGGCAGTAAAGGTGGTTTCCTTCTTTTTCTCGGTGATACATCATATTGGAAAGAAGGTGAGTAGGTTAGCGTAGACGTGCCTTTTTGAGAGCCTTGGTTTCTCCTCCTTCCATCTTTGGGGTCATCCCTTAGACCAACCAAAACCTCATCTAATTTGGTTGTCATGCTGGCAGCCTCAGTAGATAAAGTATGGTAGTCTTGTTGTAGCTTATGGATAGTATTTCACCTTCAAATTCCTGAGCTTGTTCAAGAATAAGCCCATGAGGAATCCTAGGTTGGGAGGAATAACTTTCCTCTTTACTGAACATGGTGAGGAATGGGAATTCAGTTGGAGCTATTTTGAGGAGTTTAGGTTCTTTTATAGTTCAGATTGTGTTTTGGTTGATCTGGACTCTTCATGGGCTTAAAGACATGTGTTTGGGCATAATCTAGAAAGCAAACTAAAAGAAAACAAGAAGGAAATCCATAAGCTCACCGAGTTTGAGCTGTGATACCACTTTGAAGGACAAGCCTTCACTAACTTATGCCAAGCCTTCCTTAAGACCAATCTGAGATAGAACTAGAGGAATGAATCAATCAAGCAAAAAAGAACATAGGATATACAAGGGATAAAGGGCTAGCCACCACCTAAGCTAACAAGGGATCCACCTTTTAAACCATAAAGGCTAGGCTACCAAGTTAAGTAAAGGAAACCACTCAAATTAACTAGACAATTCTTAGTTATTAAGTGAGATTTTGTGTGAGAGAGAGTTTTTTTTTTTGATAACTTTGCTAAGCTTTTCTTTGATGGAGTAATAAGGTACAAACCATGTAATAAGGACTTATGTTTTGCCCATGCTTCCCCAATAAAGGAAAGAGTAGTTCATGATTAGCAAACATCTAACTTAAACAGAGCTAATTACAAACTAAAAGTTTAGCTAAACTAATTACATCAATGAGTCTAGCTAATACAAGTTGCAAATTCATCAAACACAAGCTTAAACATAATTAAACATACTTAACAAACCAATTGCAGTCAGGAGAGAGAAAAAGACTTCCGTTGTAAACCAGTTTACAGAGAAATAAGCTAGAATATCTCTCTATGGACTGTTGGCCAACTTGTCTTCACAACTATAACTTTTCCCATGGGCATGCTGGTAGATTGCCAAGGACTTGAGCAAACAAGTAAAAAGTCCTCTAAATATCCTGGGGAAAAGGAAACCATTGCAAAGACAAATTAGGCAGATTAGAGCCTTAATGATCATATCAGTCACTAATCTTGAGGAAAGTAATTCTCCGTCTAAAACTACATTTAGACTTTATTTTTTTTAATAGAAATGGAACCTTGGGATGTCAAATAAACACCCCAAACAATAAAAACATCCCTAAATTAGATTTTGGTGGGTAAAACCAACTTAATTCCTAAACCAGGCAAAATCAGACCAATCCTGCATAGATTGATTTGCGCTAACTGGATCACCTTTGAGAACTTGATTTAGCCTTGATTTCTTTTCATTAAAGGATAGCTTAGGATGTTAAATAATACCAAAATACCAAATAAAAACATTAGCCCTAAACAAGGTTTTTTGTAGGTGAAACAACTCAATCTCCACAACCGGGGAAGATGGAGCCAATCCTACATAGGCTTATTTTAGCTAAATGGATCTCCGTTAAGAACTACATTTAATCTCAATTTCCTTGCATAGTATGATACTTTAGGATGTTGATTCATAGCTCAAACAAATATTGGCCTAGATAATGTTTTAGATAGTGAACCAACTCAAATCTCAAAATTAGGTGGAAATGGATCAAAACAACACATGTTGCTATTTAGGGCTCATTAAGCAAATTGCCTTGGACTTAGACAAAAACAGACTTGATCATTCAAAAGTAGACGTCTTAAGGAGTCCAAGAAAGTAGAATTCACCCTCAAGACACCATAGAATCATCAATAAAAACATTGTCTAAAACAGTGCTCAATTCTCGGCTTGACAATGTAAACATAGCTTGGATTTGAGTTATTAAAGCTTGATTACCGTGACCTCCCTCAACAATGGAAGCATCTTGATCTTGATTTGGATCAGATATGTCTTCTAAGGTAACTTGCTTTGCATCACAATTTAACCCCTATCTTTTAAGAGGATGGTTCAATAATAATGCAATATATAAATTGTTATAGTTTAGAAGCTAGAGTACGTAGTTCTGAAATCACTGTTGACTTATAAACAATACACATGCAATCATTTTCACAAATGAGTTTATCACCAAATCGAGATTATAAATGTTTCATTTGATCTTTTAGGATTCTCTCTCACAAGTGTTAATAACCAACAATTACTTCAAAAGATGCCAAGGTCAGTTTTCGCTTTCTTTTATTTTACCTTCTCCTTAAGAGGGATTAAATGGCAAGTTTAATTAGTTATAAGATTGGTCGCTATCATAAAGTTCATACGCATCGAAAAACAGATCATTTATTTTAGAGATATTGCATTATACATTTTATCTATATCAAGGAGGTAATTGTAAATACAAATTTCGCGCCTAAAATAAATTAGACAGGAAATTCAGAAAATAAATTGAATCTTGTATTGATGTAATATGTGTAGGTACAATCTCTGAATTTAATATCATGAGATGATCCTTCGATTCAATCTCTTAATGACTTGAGTATTCCGATAGCTTGATGCTTGATCTCGGTTGATGCAAATCAGCTGAAAAACTCTAAAAACTATTCTTGATTTTGATCTGCAAGTAGCTGATTGTAGTTTCTGAAACTCTGTAAGTTTTGATCCTTTTCGCTTGATAGCTGGATGTTCTTTGCCGTCCGAGCTCTGAATTCTGCGAATGCTGGATGGTTTAAATGAAGGGGAAGGACCCTTATTTATAGGCTCTACCAGCTAGGATTAGAGCAGGATTTTGAGCCTAGGCCCAGTAATTATTTTCTTATTTTTAAATAAAGAAAATAATTATTAATTTCTGCATCATCGATGACACGTGGCAGCTTTTAATCGGCTGAACTTAATTTTGATCAAGTGGGTCCATCAAAGTCAACGTGACATATGATAATCTGTAATTGATCGATTTTTTACACGTGGCACCATCCGATCGGTTATAGAATTTTTGCCTTCTATAAATGCCTCCTCGAGAGTCGGCCGTGTGCACAAACTTAGAGTATGCTTCTTTTTTTTTTGAAACAACTGAGTCTCAAACGCGTAATTGATGCAAATGATCAAGATTTTGACGGGTCAATTTTTTTAATTACCAAGTAAATTTCTTGTTTTTTTGACTTGACACTTACCCCTCTTTTCTTTTTTTGAAATTTAATGAATTGAACATCGTCAAGTTGAGGCCCAACTGACCAACTTCTAAGAGAATTAAGGCTTGGGAAAATAAATTCGGGCCCAAGAAAATCCCTTGTTTTTTTCTCTGTTTTTTTCCCTAAAAAGTGATTGAAAGTTTTTTTTTTTTGGCATTTATGTCCTGCTCTCTTTTCCCCTTTTTTTTTTCAAAGCTCCTCTTTTTCCTTTTTCTTAACTTTGCATGTATGGCTTCTCCCTTTTTTTGTCCGTTTTTCTGGCTTTTTCTTTCTTCTTTTTTTTAAATGATAATTTCTGAGTTCATAATTTGTGATAAAATTCTATCAATAATTCTAGATAGAATTTATCAATAACTTAAAGAAATAAAAATTTATCGATATTTGAATTGAAGTAGCAGTAGGAAGCTTTAATTGTCTACTACTATATAAACCCCTCTACAGGTGCCTTCAATTCAGCAATTTTTTCTCTTTTCAGTGCCTGCAAGTTGAGGTAGGGTTTTTTTGTTTGCAGACACTTTATCTTTTCATATATTTTGATTTGTTTCGATTCTCCCTTGTCTTCTTTCCGGCCCTTTCGCGTACTTGTTCACTTTGGTTTCAGCTTAGCTTGCTTAGGCTCCTTCTGCTGTTGATTTCTGTTGTCACCACATACTAAGCCTTCAATTCTATGCATTTGGCCTTGTCTCGAACAGGCACAGAAACTGACTTCCCCTTATTTTTCATTTTCTGTGAACTGCTTGTCTCTGAACCCATATTGTTTTTAAAGAGAGGCCTAGTACCAGATCTATTAGATGAATTGCCTTTTATTTGCTTCACAGCAGCAGACATTTTCGGGGTTTTAGAGAACTTAGGCCTTCTGGAGTCTCTGGACGACCTTTGAGCAGCATCCATCTTTTCTTTTAGATCCTTTAAATTGTAACTGTGGGTCTCCTCAAGAAATTTAGCACAACCAGCAAGAACAATCAAAACCCTCAGAGAAACCTCAATTCCCTAATTGAATTAAGATCACAAACCTGCTTCCGATTCTGTGCAACTTTTGGTAATCGGACCTCCATGGAAGCCTTTTGCCGAAGAAATATTGAATTTTGGTTTTTCTTTTCTTTTTTTTTTGCAAAACCCACCTCCTTATTGTTCTTCCACCTTCTTGCCTGTTTATAACATCGCTTTTTTTTGGAGGGGGGTTTAGGAGGGGCAGGACAGAGATGATTTGAGAGAGAGAGAGGCAGCCATGGCAATGGTCATTCTGAGAGAAATAGGCAGAAGAGAGGAAGAGAGAGAGCAGAGGAAAGGGCGAAAAACAGCAGCTTGTGGCGAGTCTCTGTTTTAACAAATTCGTGTTAAATTATCCCAGAGTGTTGGTCTCCGCAGACCAACACTCCATAGTAATCGTGCCAATTTTGTGTTTTTTTCGTTGTCATTGGCCAGAAGACGTGCAGCGCTTTGACTAAGCTTTTCCCATTTCCTTTTTGTTTTCCTTTTTTTTTGTCCTTTTGATTTTTTTTTTTGGTTGGAGAGCTCCTTTTCTATATTTTTATCCCCCTCTTGTTTTTGGGTTTTTTAAGGCTCCCTTGACCTCTCTTTTATGACTAATAAGAATTAGTCATCTAATTAAATCAATTTGTAATTGATTTAATTTTTTTATAACCTTTTTCTTTTACTTAAACTAACGCTGCTTTCTTTTTCCTTTCTTTTTTTTAGGAAGCTATTGAATCGACTACTCCCCCTATTAGATCATAAGTGAGGTCGACTTTTAAGACAAGAAATTGTTTCTCCCTATAGATTCGATTCTTCGTAGGAGACTCCCTCACTTAATCTGGTTGGGGTCGACCTGAATTTCTTCCTTCTAGCCGCAACTCCTCCAATTAGATCGTGAAGTGAGATCGACTTTTAAGATGAGGAATCGTTTTTCCCCGTAGATCTGATTCTTCGCAGGAGACTCCCTCACTTAATCTAATTGGGGTCGACTTGAATTTCTTCCTTCCAACCACGACTCCTCCTATTAGATCACGAAGTGAGGTTGACTTTTAAGACGAGGAATCGTTTCCCCTTATAGATTTGATTCTTCGCAGGAGACTCCCTCACTTAATCTAATTGGAGTCAACTTGCCGTTCTTCCTTCACCATGGTGCATTTTCTGGACTCATCCTCAAATCCCAAGAAGTCAACTCTTACCATCTTGGACAAAGAAGACGATCCAATTGATGAAGGCATGACTCTCCGCGTACATATGCCAACACCCTTACCGTCCAGATGTGCTTTACTCTATAACTACCTTGCAGATTCACGTTGGAATGTGGAATCTACCCACGACATATAAAGATCAGATGGAGTCATCTCGACTTTGAGAGTCTTGAAACTTAGCTCGCCATTATTTGCATCTTCAACCCCTTCTCAAGAGGCAGCACCCTTACTCCAACATCGCATTATGGATGGGATACTATCTTGGGGCAATTTTTCACCCTGTTTCTCTGACAACTTCGCCATACCATCCTACTGGGAATGGCTTGAAGACGTTCTTGACCACAATAAAGAAAGACTTATGGAATGGAGGCTCTACGACGGACTGTATGCATCCTTGTTCTTCTACGACATAAGTCTCACCGTTTTTAAAGCATTATGCGAACTGTGGTGCCATAGTACCAACACCTTTTGCACAGAGAGCGGCGACAAGTCCATCTCTTTATGGGATTTGCGGGCTATAGGTGGACTTCCAGCTGACGGTGCTTACTACGAAAAAGCCATTCCATCTGTCAGAGAACTCCTTTTGGCGGGACGTGGAGATAATGATATTTCAGCGACTTGCTTGTTCCTCTCCTCTGCATTCCACAGACTATGCCAAGATGTTCATGGCATCGTTCAACTTACTGCTTCTGAATGGATACACTTCTGGTTTCGAGGGCGGCAAATTTACACACCTCCTCCCAGTCGTGACAATAGAAAGCGAGTTAAAGCTTCGACAAATACATCATCTCCACCTGGCCTAATTGCTCCTCGTACAGGGCGAACGAAGAGAGAGAAGGATCCTTTTGTGAGGCTCAACATTCTTAAGGCCCTGAGAGAGAAGGATCCTTTTGTGATGCTCAACATTCTTAAGGCCCTAATCGAAGAGACATACCTTGCTGCTCTTATTTTCTGTTGGCTGTGCTCCTTTGTGCTACCAACTGAAGTAATGTGCTTTATTCGCCCAGCTGTGTTTGTGGCTGCAAGCAAGCTGGCTCACGGAGATTGTCTAAACGTAGCCATTCCTGCTTTGGCTAGCATTTATTGAGGGTTGAATAGAATTTCTACAGCTCGGAGCCTGAAAAAGTTAGAAGTAATTTTTCCCATTCACTACGTTTATGGATGGTTAGGGACTTACTTCCAAACTTATTTTGATAATCCCCATCATCGGCACGGCCATCCTAAGATGGTGAGGTTCTCTGGTGAAAAGATGAATCGGACCCCTGACGTACTGGAAGCTTGAGAGCTATTGAAATGCAAGGATCCGTCTGTCATGTACTCTAACGCTCTTATGAAGGATACATCAATCACCTTGATTGAGACCCAAAATTTATCCTCAAGCTGGAGAGTATACTTGATTTGCCTCCGCTCTGGGTTTTTGACCTTGCGGCAAGGAAGAACAATTGTGATTGAACCGTACTTCCCTTGCAAGTTTGGGCGATAATTTGGCTTCTATCAAGATGTACTCAGTGAGCTACGAATGAATAACCGAAAGGGCACCTTGCAGGATGTAGCTCGCTATTGGTTCAACCTTACAGAACACAATAACAAGGTCCGGTGTGACAATTCATGCTCCTCCTGATAAGAAGTCTACACTGGTCACTATTGCATATGCTAATTGGTGGCGATCTTCGCGGGGCGATCTTTTCTCTCAAGAGCCTAAATATCCTAGAGGCGAGGCCGTGCAACCACGAAGAGCTTCTAAAGTAAGAGTTGCTGACGATGCATCCGCTTAGTTGTCACTTCTGGAAAAGCGAGTACACATGAGCCAATCATGTAGCAGCGTAACGAACATGCCCTATCCCCAGCTGAGCTCAGAAAAGAAGGAGGCGATAGTTCCTCGTCGGGAGCAGACACATCTCCTCAGAAAAGTAGAAGTTGTTCGCCTGGGAAAGAGAAGATTGAAGCTTTGAGAGATTTAGGTGTTAGGTCCTTTATTAGTGGAGCGAAGAATTTGTCAGGCTCGAAGAGCAAACCAGACATTGCAACCAAGCTACCTAGCTCCAAGAACAAGTCTAACAGTGCGATAAGCTCATTGAAATCAGAGAACAAAGCAAAGGAAGAGGTGCATCTTGTTATGCTGCCCCTTCTCCCTTCCCTTTTTTTGGTCCTCTTTTTTTTGACTTAATCCTCCTTTTAATGTAGGAATATACTGCCGAAGTCAGAGACAGACTTAAGGTCGTATTTGGTGACAAAGACAGTGAAGCCACCTTGACTGTGCCTGCTGCCAAGTCAACTGAGGATGATTCTATTAACATAATGACATCACCAGTGAAACAAGCAGAGCGTTGTCAATCACCTACTCCTTCTGTTGCATCCGACTTCCTTGGGAGAATTGATTTTGGCGTGTTTAACGATCTGGCCTTGAGTGTGAAGCAATGTTTTCAGCAACAGTTGAAAAAGTTCATCCTAAAGGCAGAAGGCGACCTTGCAAACATCCGCCAGGAAGTTGAGCAAATGTATGAAACGTTATCATCCCTTCAAGCAGATTATTTGGGGCTAAAGAAAAGTGTCGAGGCATATTTGAATGAAGTCAGATAGTACCTGAAGTTGAAAGCCCAATTAGAAGATCGGACTCCTACCGAAGATGTGCTAAGCAAGCGAGCAGCCCTATTACACAAACTTGAGGAGGCACGAGCTTCATTAGAAAGGGTCGGTGCGCAGTTTGATAAGGCAACTACTGCTATCGCCTAAGCTCATAAGCGGAGGAAGCTACTTGAAGCAGATCTTGAACGAGCAAAAGCGAATGAGTTCGAATTGCAAGACAAACTAGTGGAGACTGAAGCTTCATTGAAGAAAGCCAGAGATGGTGTATCTCTTCTTGAAAGAGAGGTTGCTGATTTAGATGCTGCACCCAAGTTTTCGCAGAAGAAACAACTCAAGTTGAAGTAGCAAAGAAATGTGTCCAAGAGCTTTTAGGCACACTGGATGCCTAGACCATATCCAGTGGCTTTGTTCTAGATTTTTTTTCTCTCACTTTGTGACTAGTTATTTCTTTTTGGACTCAGTATGGTTTTATTTGAATTAGTTTTGATATATTGCAATAAGATGAATCTTTCAATTCAACTTTACGCAATAATATGTAACTGTATCCACCGAACAAAACCAATGAGCACTAACACAATTTATTCATCCTTTTTTTTTTTTAACGATTGTACTTAGGAAATATACCCAAGTTGCCTACGTACCTAAAGGGAATGTAATACCCTAAAGGATTAAGCCAAACGTAGTTCAAGGACATAACATTTTTTTATTTGTTTTGTTTTGCTATTCACAGTTTAGACTCTTGCGGGTCAGGAGTATTACAAAGGACTTTAACTTAAAAGAACGAGCAGTTTAGGCTCTTACTTAGGAGCTTGGCGATATCCTATATCAAGGGTAGTAGCGCTTCAAGAACTTGCCATTTATGGGTCCTACCCGAACCCCTTGTCCATCTACTATCTTGTAGGCGCCATTTGAGTAAACCTTGCGGACAACATAAGGTCCTTCCCCAACTTGAAACGAGCGCGGCTGAACCTTTTTGTTGAATGTTCTTGCTAGGCAAGCTTGGTAGCATTCTAGCTTCTGTTGTGCTTAAAGTCTCTTCTCATCAAGGGCCTTCAGCTCAGCTAAGCGAAGCTGGTGATTTTTGTATTCTGTCAAACCTTCTTGTATGGCGATGCGCAGTGATGGGATTTGGAGCTCTAATGGTAGCATGGCTTCAACTCTATACACTAGAGTGAAGGGGTCGATTGTGTCGGCGTCTTATATGTGGTTCGGTATGCCGAAAGAGCCTCCCCTAGTCTGTCGTGCCAATCTCTTTTAGACTTTGCGATAACTTTTTTGAGTAAGTTGCAAAGTGTTTTATTAAAGGCTTCCGCTAGGCCGTTTGTAGGGGCATGGTACATAGAAGACTTATGTTGGGCGAACTTAAACTTCTCACATACGCTGGTCAACAGGCTGTTGACGAAGGGCTTACCATTATCAGTGATAATATACCTCGGCACACCACATCGATAAATAATGTGCGTGAAGTCAACCACATTTTCTTTTTTAACCTCCCTTAGTGGAATTGCTTCCGCCTATTTAGAGAAGTACTCAGTGGCAGCCATGATGTAGGAGTGATCAGCCGACGATTTAGGCGTGATTGGTCTGACGACATGAAGGCCCCATGCCTTAAAGGGCCAGGATGCAACTGTTGGGTGAAGAGGTTCTAGAGGTTGATGTATGAAGTTAGCATGGAACTTATTGAACTAACTGTATAAAGTTTTGATGATAACAAATCCAAGTGTAGCATACTTGCTTGAGTAATGTTGTTCCAAACAAGCTCTCCAAACAGGTCCTACACAGTTGTTTGTATTGATCCTACTTACCTGTTCTGTCTACTAAATGTTGAGAACAAGTTTTAAGAATAGGTTCCAAGATTCAGTAACACAAAGATCAGCACAAAACAAATCTCGACAACAGCTGACTAAGTCTTAAAGACCAAGTTCCTACATTCAGCGATACAAGATCACCCGAGTAGTCAAGGTAACCAAGGTGTTTGGAGTTGCACATCCATCCTCGACAAGATGACTAATTCTTACAACAAGAAGTCTCGATTTGATTTAGGTTTTATCTTTTAGATTCTTGTTAATATGTCAATCTTGAAAGTCTCAATCTAACACTTCTTGAAATGGTTTTCGAGATTTGCTTCAGAACACCATTTCCAAACAACCCTGCAAACAGGGTGCCTAGGGTGTTCCTGAAACTGCAGCGGCCACATCCGTTCTACCTAAAAATTTCTTTTGGTTGGCTGGCTGCTCTAAGAATCTTTTTATGAAATCCTAGGCTGATTAGTTAAGTCCTAAAAAGATTATTATTTATTATATATATGTAGCAGATTGCAAAACCATTTTTGTTAGAGATTTTTTTTTCAAAATCCGAAAAATCTTTATTCCTTATTTTTAGGCCATGATTGATTCAAATTTTGAAACCAAGATTTTTATCCTTTTTTGGGCTAAATTACACGGCTATATTAAGTGGCTAATCAGTTTTTATCCCGTGAGTATCAAATCCCTATATTTTAGGAAAATCTTATCTTCTTTGTTCCTAGCCGTTGGAAATCTGAAGAAATCTTCTAAGCTGCTAAAATCAGAAGATTTTTCTATCTTTTTTGAAGGAGTTAGCCGTTGGGTTTGCTTGCTTAAATAAGAAAATCTTTTCACTCCTTTCGGTAGAGATACACAAGGGAAAAATCGGTTTCTTTCACAAACACATTGAGATTTCTGGAGCTACATTTCAAAAGAAAAAAACCGTGACAAGATTGTGCAAAAATTGAGCTTTCAAAACTATTGGCATACTAGGACTTCATTGTACCTTACATCTGCTTAAGTCAGAAGCACCCCAGTAAGGTGTTTTGTATCCTTGATCTCAGATCAAAAGTGAGTGAGTGTGTCCTTAGTCGTGTGGACTTTGGACGTGTCCAATCTAGAGAGATTTGGACGTGGTGTAACCTGTCTTAGAGAAGAAGGTTACGTGGGTTACAAGTTGTAACAAGGAGTGTTACTTTTGTAACGTGTTCAGCCCGTTAGTGAAGTGGTTAAATCCTACACGAGGTAGGTCGTGGTTTTTCACACCTCAGTTGGGCTAGAGGTGTTTTCCACGTAAAAATCGTGTGTGCTTTATTTCCGCTTTTATCTACTTGATTTTCGCTTCTGAACCAATTGGAAACAGCCACTGCAAACAAGGCCCAAGACTGTTCGTCATTCAGAAACAGTCTCTGCAATCAGGGTCTAAGGCTGTTTGTCAGTAAATAGGCAGGCGAAAATCGGACACCACAATTCACCCCCCTCTTGTGGTTGTGTACTCTTAGAATTCACAAGTGGTATCAGAGCAGGTTCTCTTCTAAAAGGTTAACACCTTGAGAGATTCTGAAAATGAGTACACCACAAGGCATACTTGAGGGCCAATCCATCACTCGACCACCTTATTTCAATGGCCAACACTACAGTTGGTGGAAGAACAGGATGGAGAACTATATACAAGCTGAAGATTACGAGTTATGGATGCTCATCAAGAACGGGCCCCTTGTTCCCACGAAAGTTCTTGAAGATGGAAAAAAGGTTCCCAAAGATCCTACTGAATATGATGCTGAGGATTACAAGAAAATGGAAAAGAATGCCAAGGCCAAGAAACTTCTCTATTTTGGCCTAGGACCCAATGAATATACTCGCATCTCAGAATGTGAGTCAGCTCAAGAAATATGGAATGCTTTACAAGTAGCTCATGAAGGAACAAGTCAAGTCAAACAATCACGCATTGAGTTACTCATGAGACAATACGAGTTGTTTGATATGGGTGATCGTGAGAATGTGATGGATATGTATACCCGCTTCACTCACATAACAAACGAGTTAAAATCCTGGGAAAATCCTTCACCACTGAAGAGTTGGTAAGGAAAATTCTAAGGATTTTGCCTCGATCATGGGAAGCCAAGGTAACAGCCATCCAAGAAGCCAAAGACATGAACAAGATCACCCTAGACGAGTTGATTGGTAATCTCCAAACATACGAACTGAGAAAAAATTCTCAACAGAAAGAGGAGATGAAGAAAGATCGAGGACTTGCCTTAAAAGCACAAGAAGATGATGATTCTGATCTTGAGGAAGAAGAGATGGCTATGATGACTCGAAAGTTTAAGAAATTCTTCAAGAAAGTTAAAGAAAACAACAAAAGGAAGGATTTCAACAAAACCAGAAACACCCCCGAGAACAGTTTACTGGGTGTTTCAAATGTGGCAAAACAGACCACATAGTGAAAAACTGTCCCTTACTTCGAGAAGAGCAAGAGCACGAACACCCCAGGAAACAAGGTAGAAAACAAGCTACAAACAGTTCTGGGAAACGATTCTCGAAAGCAATGCTGGCTGCCTGGGGTGACTCCTCTGAAGATGAAGAAGAGTCTGAAACTGATGAAGGTGCTGTAGCTCTCATGGCACAAAGTGACACGGATTCAGATGATGAGTCAACAAACAGCCTTACTGATCTCAAGAACAAGGTACGTGGTCTCAATAAGGCAACTCTTGAAGAATTGTTGTATTCATTGATGGATACTTGTGCAGAATTGAAAAGAGATGTCCGAGACCCAGAACTAGAAAATGAGATCCTCAAGAGTGAAAAACTCGAGGTTGAAAAGAAAATATCCTTTTTACACCAAAACTTCAAGGAATCCTTGATCTTGAAAGAAGAGACTCACTCTGTTACTTTAGCCAAAGCAGAAAAGGAATCCCTAGAGTTGAAAGAAAAGGTTGAGTCCTTACTTGCTGAAAACAAGAACCTGTTGGCGAAAATAAAAAAATTGGAATCTGATCTCGCCACAAACAGGCTATGGAACAAGTCCTCAAAAGCACTTGAATGGCTAAACACTCACCACAGTCAAAATAAAAAGGGACTAGGTTTTGCTCCTAAAAGGACCTCTTACCCAGTCAATAGAAAGTATGTTGGATTACCTGAAAATATTGTTTGCTTTCATTGTGGTAAAACCGGTCATTATCGATACACTTGTCCTTCAAGAAGGTATGCCATTGAAAGAAATGAAGGTTATGTAAAACAAATCTGGATTAGGAAAGATGAGATTTATCTGTCTAAAAGAATGGGACCCAAGTGGATCTGGGTTCCCAAAACTAACCCTTGATTTGTTTTGCAGGCTGAAGTGAGAGAGAACAACCCAGTAAACAGCCTAGGGAACAACCTTGAAAACAAGCAGCTGTGGTATGTTGATAGTGGGTGTTCGAGGCATATGACCGGTGAAAAATCCAACTTTCTCTCACTTACAGCTTCGGATGGTGGGAGTGTGGCGTTTGGAAACGGCAAGTCTGGGACAATTGTCGGTATAGGTAGGGTTGGTGAGTCCCATTCCCACTCAATTGATAATGTCTATCTAGTTGATGGCTTAAAGCACAATCTGCTTAGTGTGTCCCAACTGTGTGACAAGAACAACCTAGTAGTGTTCTCACCAACACGTTGCTTGGTTGTAAACTCAAACACAGGAGATGTCGTGTTAAGGGGGAAGCGTCACAAAAATGTTTACAAAGTATATATTTCCACACTTCCCCAAAACAATATGACTTGTTTGAGCGCTTTAAATGATGATATAATGCTCTGGCACAAGAGACTAGGTCATGCAAGTCTCACTCTTTTGAACAAACTTGTTTCCAAAGACCTAGTTGTTGGACTACCTTCATCAAATTCAATGATGACAAGGTTTGTGAAGCTTGTGCAAAAGGCAAACAAGTCAGATCGTCTTTTAAATCAAAAAATTGTGTTAGCACTACCCGACCTCTCGAAATGTTACACATTGATCTATGTGGTCCTATGAGGATAGCAAGTAGAGGTGGGAAGAGGTATGTGCTGGTTGTAGTGGATGATTACTCTCGATTTACTTGGACCCTGTTCTTGGCATCCAAGGATGAAACTTTTGAGAATTTTATTGCCTTTCTCAAAAGGGTTGAAAGGAAAGTAGGACACTCTTTAGTTAGTTTAAGGTCTGATCATGGTACTGAATTTGAAAATGCAAGCTTTACAAACTATTGTAATGCACATGGTGTTGATCATAACTTCTCAGCCCCAAGAACACCCCAACAGAACGGGGTGGTTGAGCGCAAAAATCGCACCCTAGAAGACATGACTAGAACAATGCTTATTGCTAGTGGTCTTCCTAGGAACTTTTGGGCAGAAGCTTTGAACACATCATGCTGCATTATAAATAGATGCATGATTAGACCTATTTTGAACAAAACTCCCTATGAACTTTTGAAAGGTAGAAAGCCCAACATCATGCTTTTAAGAACATTCGGTTGTAGGTGTTTTGTGCATAACAATGGGAAGGATGCCTTAGGGAAGTTTGATCCTAGGAGTGATGAAGCAATATTTCTCGGTTATTCCTCACATAGTAAGGCATACAAAGTGTTTAACAAAAGAACCTTGTGTGTTGAGGAAAGTGTGCATGTGCTTTTTGATGAATCTAACTTGTTGAGCAAGAATGATGCACAGGAGGAAGGATTTGAATTAGGTCTTGTTCGAAAAGAAGTGTTGCACCAAGATGAACAAGGTAAGAATACCGTGGAGAAAACGGGTCCTGAAGCTGTTCCTCAGAACGGCAGGCAAGGTGAGGACCAAACAGGGGGAAGCAACGTTGAACCCTGTTCGGGACAACACCAGTCCAGTTCCTCAGGAACAGGCCTGCAAACAGGTGCAGGAACAGGCTCAGGAGCTGTTTCTGAACCTGATTCTTCAAGTATCCAAGCCAGAGTAGAAAGTGTGTCTGTGGATCCCCTAACTCCACGACCTTGGAAGCATCATCGTTCACACCCCCTTGATCAAATCTTGTCTGATATAAATACTGGGGTGCAAACGAGATCTAAGCTTAAGAATTTTTGTGCTTTCTATGCATTTCTCTCTAACATTGAGCCAAAGAATGTCAATGAAGCTCTTGCAGATGCAGATTGGGTCACAGCAATGCAAGAAGAGCTTCACCAATTTGAAAGGAACAAGGTATGGCACCTTGTACCCAGCCTGCAGATAGAACAATCATTGAAACCAAGTGGGTGTTTCGGAACAAGCTGGACGAGTCCGGAACAGTCACTAGGAACAAGGCACGGCTGGTGGTTCAAGGATACAATCAGGAAGAAGGGATCGATTATGAAGAAACCTTCGCACCTGTTGCTAGGATTGAGGCTATTCGTATCCTAATAGCCTTTGCAGCTCATATGGAGATCAAGCTATATCAAATGGATGTCAAAAGTGCATTCCTAAATGGATATCTTAAAGAAGAGGTGTATGTCAAATAACCCCCTGGTTTTGAAAACAGTGAATTTCCAAACCATGTTTTTCAACTTGACAAAGCTCTTTATGGTCTAAAACAAGCTCCTAGAGCTTGGTATGAACGATTGTCAAGCTTTTTACTTGAAAATGATTTTAGAAGAGGTAAAGTAGATAATACCTTGTTTCTAAAATCTAAGGGGGAACATCTGTTGATTGTCCAAGTATATGTTGATGACATCATATTTGGAGCAACTCATCATGATTTATGCAATGAATTTTCAAAAATGATGAGGAGTGAGTTTGAAATGAGCATGATGGGTGAGCTTAACTTCTTCTTAGGCTTACAGATCAAGCAAACTTCAAACGGCACTATGATCCATCAACAAAAGTATATTAAGGAACTACTTAAGCGTTTTGGAATGGAGTCGGCCAAGCCCATTGATACTCCCATTTCGCCTTCTACCAGGTTGGTAATGGATGATGGGAGTCCCTCAGTTGAGGAGAAACTCTATAGGGGCATGATAGGGTCACTCTTATACCTTACCGCTAGTAGGCCCGACATTGTTTTCAGTGTTGGTTTATGTGCCCTGTTTTCAGTCTAATCCTAAAGAAACTCACCTTAAGGCTGTTAAACGGATACTAAGGTATTTAAAACATACACCTGATTTAGCTCTATGGTATCCTAGAGGTTGCAATTTTGATCTTGTTGGATATGCTGATGCTGACTATGCAGGCTTCCTGGTTGATAGAAAAAGCACCACAGGTATGGCTCATTTCCTTGGACCTTGTTTGGTATCTTGGGCAACCAAGAAACAACATTCAGTTGCCATATCCACAGCAGAAGCTGAATATGTTGCAGCTGCTTCATGTTGTGCTCAATTACTGTGGATAAGACAACAACTCAAAGACTTTTGTGTTGACACTAGATGCATACCTATTTTTTGTGATAACACAAGTGCAATTAATATTGCCAAAAATCCGTGTCAATATAAAAGAACTAAACATATTGACATACGTCATCATTTCTTAAGAGACAATGTTGAAAAAGGGTTGATCTTAATGAATTTTTGTGCCACAGAAAACCAAATTGCTGATATATTCACCAAGGCGCTAAGTAGAGATCAATTTGAGAAAAATAGACTTGAACTAGGTTTGATTGAAACAACCTAAGTACCCTGTTCTCTTCCCCTGTTTGTAACTTCTATAGGTTGAAGGTACAATGTGTTTAATAAAAATTGTTTGTAATCAATTCTGTGCTATTTTAGTATATGTGCATTATTTACAGCTGCTGGCATTCGTTTAAATTTAATATGATTGCCTTTATTATCTTGTTACCGTTGAATCTCCTCCAAGATCAAGCAGCAAGAACAGGTACGCTCCTTGATTGTTAGTATGTGAAACAAGTTGTGTCTAACCTTTAAATTTTCCTCCTTTCCGAGGCATGCGCGGGCGGCTAGTAATGATCTACCCGTTGTAACGGGTAAATCTTTAAAGATTTGGCATGCTCTCTCTCTTTAAATCTCCAAATCTTTGCCTCTCTCTCTCTCATCACACCTCTCTCTCTCTCTCGAATACCCGGCAATTTCCTTTCACTCAAACCCTAATCTCTCTCCAATTCTTGCTCAAATGGCTTCCTTCAACGGCTCTGGAAGTTCTGGTTCAAAATCTCAGGGTAGCAGGAGCACCCGCACCAGCCTCACAAACAGGTCCTGCCCCTGTTGCCTTCTCGCCGTTTTTAATGGCGATTCTAGAAGGTAAACCTTCCACTCCTCCTCGCCCAATCAGCTTCAAACCTTTTGGATTTTTGAAGAGTGTCGACCTGAAATCAGTGGGCTTGGGTTTGAAAGATATTCCCTACCATTTTGGTTGGGAATTGGTGGTGTTTGAGGGATCGACTGTTTGTCCCTTCACTGAAAAGAACTTTGCTTCAACTGGGAAAATTGGTGGCAATCTTGGGTCCCAAGATGAAGCCTTTGAGTCCCATGTTGGTTTCTTTGATTTCTCTGAGCCCTGTTCTTTCGGGCTGTTTCCTGAAAAAGAAACAATACCCGAAACAGGGTCTGAGTCCTATGAGGAGGTGTTTAAGGACGATTTGGGAGTTGGTCTTCAAGGAGACTCGGCTGAGCAGTCTCTTGAGGCAGGGGGAAAGTAGTGGCATGGACATCCCTCCTGCAGCAACCGAATCAGTGACTCCGGTTCCTCAATCCGGAGAGAAGAGAAAAAGGGTCAAAACAGTGGCTAGGCGTAGCAGAACGCCTAGATCAAGGCCACAACCAAGGCCTCAAATCTCAAAAACCTCAGCCCCCTCTCCTCCAAAAACTGCCCAACCAACCCGCAAATCTACCCGAATTGCTTTTCAGTCTACTCCGCGTACCACAAAATCAACTACTCCGGTAATAGAGGAAATTTCCTCTTCCTCTGAGGATTCTTCAGATTCCTCTGCTACTGAGAACACCCTCTTTGAACAGGGGACCCCGGTGTTCTCTGAGTCCTCAGAAGAACAAACTCAATCTCCTCCTCCTCCTTCCAAGAAAACCTCCACTCTCTCCCCTCGCAAAAGAAAGACCTCTACTGCTCCAGTCTCAAAATCAGCTAAACCCGAGACTGCTTCTTCTGTTCCTCCCCCCAAAAGAGCCAAAAAGTCTACTGCCTCTCCTGTTTCTACCAAGATTGCGCATCTGCTTAAGCGCAATGTAGTTAGGGGGAAGATAGTGAGAGTTCAATTTTTCGAGGAACAGGGGTTGGGGGTGTTCCTACAGAAGCTGCGTGCCCAGAACTGGCTGGACCTCTTCACGAACACCCAGCTGGGGTGTTCTGTACCAGAATTGGCTGAGTTCTATGCAATTGTGCTGTCACCGAAGGGGTGGTGACAAGTAAAATTGGTGATACACAGGTGCAATTTGATGCACAAACTCTGGGTACGATTTTGGGTGTTCCCTCACTTGGCTTTGATGTGTATGTGAGGGAGGATAAGTCTGTCCTAGGGACAGCCAGGCTGCTGGAGCTTTCACAGCGGTTGAGTCAAAACCAGGGCCTGCAAACACCCACATCCGTGAAGAAGGGTGAGATGACCTCTCTGCACCAACTGCTCTTTATGTTTGTCATAAAGAACATCATCCCAAGAGGTCAAGGTAGAAACCAGGCTGATGCTCTTGATCAGTGCCTGGTGGATCTTTTGGATAGGGAGGAACCCATCAACCTTCCTGTTCTTATGATTCGCCATATTGGGCGTATTGCAAACACCACCCGGGCACATGATCTTGGGTATGGTTTTCTACTGACGAGGGTTTTTGAGCACTTTGGGCTAGAGCTCAAAAGGAGGGTGGCTGCTCAAGTGATTGATGAGATAGGGAGTGACACCCTCATGGGGTGTGGATATACTCTGGCTGAGGGCTCGGTCTCCAAACAGGGGAGCCGAACACCCAGACCTCCTGTTTCTGGGAGGTCATCAGTCAAAGTTGAGGCTGTTTTAGAGGATAACTCCCGCCTCAAGGATGAGCTCACAGCCGTCAAGGTTGCCCTGGAAGAAGAGAAGGCGCTATCTGCCAAGCGTCATGAAGATCTCCTTGCCCTTCTCTCCTCCCTCGCTACCAAACTCCCTCCTCCGCAGCCATAATCAACCCTTGTAACCTGTTCTCATCGGATGTTTCCTAGAGTTCTCTTCCCCGTCTCTTTCTGTGTTTCCTTTTTTTTTTGTATTGCACCTTCCGGACTTTCAATGACATATCTGGTTCTGTTATATCTTGCTTATCTCTTGCTATGTCTTATGTGATTCACTTGCAAACACCATGTTCTGACTGTTGTTTGTACCTTTTTAATGATGCCAAAAGGGGGAAGATAAGTGGACCTAGGTTGAGTTGAACGGTTGGTTGGTTGTTGAGTCATTAGTCTTTATACTTACATATGTTTTTTGACTGACCTAGCACCTGTGTGGATATACATCAGCACTCAAGGCACTTACGAAAATAAAATCTTTTTCTTGTCAATATGGTCACTTGGTTTGTCATCATCAAAAAGGGGGAAATTATTGAACTAACTGTATAAAGTTTTGATGATAACAAATCCAAGTGTAGCATACTTGCTTGAGTAATGTTGTTCCAAACAAGCTCTCCAAACAGGTCCTACACAGTTGTTTGTATTGATCCTACTTACCTGTTCTGTCTACTAAATGTTGAGAACAAGTTTTAAGAACAGGTTCCAAGCTTCAGTGACACAAAGATCAGCACACAACAAATCTCGACAACAGCTGACTAAGTCTTAAAGACCAAGTTCCTACATTCAGCGATACAAGATCATCCGAGTAATCAAGGTGACCAAGGTGTTTGGAGTTGCACATCCATCCTCGACAAGATGACTAATTCTTACAACAAGAAGTCTCGATTTGATTTAGGTTTTATCTTTTAGATTCTTGTTAATATGCCAATCTTGAAAGTCTCAATCTAACACTTCTTGAAACGGTTTTCGAGATTTGCTTCAGAACACCATTTCCAAACAACCCTGCAAATAGGGTGCCTAGGGTGTTCCTGAAACTACAGCGGCCACATCCGTTTTACCTAAAAATTTCTTTTGGTTGGCTGGCTGCTCTAAGAATCCTTTTATGAAATCCTAGGCTGATTAGTTAAGTCCTAAAAAGATTATTATTTATTATATATATGTAGCAGATTGCAAAACCATTTTTGCTAGAGATTTTTTTTTCAAAATCCGAAAAATCTTTATTCCTTATTTTTAGGCCATGATTGATTCAAATTTTGAAACCAAGATTTTTATCCTTTTTTGGGCTAAATTACACGGCTATATTAAGTGGCTAATCAGTTTTTATCCCGTGAGTATCAAATCCCTATATTTTAGGAGAATCTTATCTTCTTTGTTCCTAGCCGTTGGAAATCTGAAGAAATCTTCTAAGCTGCTAAAATCAGAAGATTTTTCTATCTTTTTTGAAGGAGTTAGCCGTTGGGTTTGCTTGCTTAAATAAGAAAATCTTTTCACTCCTTTCGGTAGAGATACACAAGGGAAAAATCGGTTTCTTTCACAAACACATTGAGATTTCTGGAGCTACATTTCAAAAGAAAAAACCGTGACAAGATTGTGCAAAAATTGAGCTTTCAAAACTATTGGCATACTAGGACTTCATTGTACCTTACATCTGCTTAAGTCAGAAGCACCCCAGTAAGGTGTTTTGTATCCTTGATCTCAGATCAAAAGTGAGTGAGTGTGTCCTTAGTCGTGTGGACTTTGGACGTGTCCAATCTAGAGAGATTTGGACGTGGTGTAACCTGTCTTAGAGAAGAAGGTTACGTGGGTTACAAGTTGTAACAAGAAGTGTTACTTTTGTAACGTGTTCAGCCCGTTAGTGAAGTGGTTAAATCCTACACGAGGTAGGTCGTGGTTTTTCACACCTCAGTTGGGCTAGAGGTGTTTCCACGTAAAAATTGT
The DNA here is from genome assembly GCA_029747015.1 of Carnegiea gigantea. Lineage (NCBI taxonomy): Eukaryota > Viridiplantae > Streptophyta > Magnoliopsida > Caryophyllales > Cactaceae > Carnegiea > Carnegiea gigantea. The sequence goes on from JAKOGI010001316.1 coordinate 253,699, forward strand.
GTGTGCTTTATTTCCGCTTTTATCTACTTGATTTTTGCTTCTGAACTAATTGGGAACAGCCACTGCAAACAAGGCTCAAGACTGTTCGTCATTCAGAAACAGTCTCTGCAATCAGGGTCTAAGGCTGTTTGTCAGTAAATAGGCGAAAATCGGACACCACAATTGACCCCCCTTCTTGTGGTCGTGTACTCTTAGAATTCAACAAGTGGTATCAGAGCAGGTTCTCTTTTAAAAGTTAACACCTTGAGAGATTCTGAAAATGAGTACACCACAAGGCATACTTGAGGGCCAATCCATCACTCGACCACCTTATTTCAATGGCCAACACTACAGTTGGTGGAAGAACAGGATGGAGAACTATATACAAGCTGAAGATTACGAGTTATGGATGCTCATCAAGAACGGGCCCCTTGTTCCCACGAAAGTTCTTGAAGATGGAAAAAAGGTTCCCAAAGATCCTACTGAATATGATGCTGAGGATTACAAGAAAATGGAAAAGAATGCCAAGGCCAAGAAATTTCTTTATTTTGGCCTAGGACCCGATGAATATACTCGCATCTCAGAATGTGAGTCAGCTCAAGAAATATGGAATGCTTTACAAGTAGCTCATGAAGGAACAAGTCAAGTCAAACAATCACGCATTGAGTTACTCATGAGATAATACGAGTTGTTTGATATGGGTGATCGTGAGAATGTGATGGATATGTATACCCGCTTCACTCACATAACAAACGAGTTAAAATCCCTGGGAAAATCCTTCACCACTGAAGAGTTGGTAAGGAAAATTCTAAGGATTTTGCCTCGATCATGGGAAGCCAAGGTAACAGCCATCCAAGAAGCCAAAGACATGAACAAGATCACCCTAGATGAGTTGATTGGTAATCTCCAAACATACGAACTGAGAAAAAATTCTCAACAGAAAGAGGAGATGAAGAAAGATCGAGGACTTGCCTTAAAAGCACAAGAAGATGATGATTCTGATCTTGAGGAAGAAGAGATGGCTATGATGACTCGAAAGTTCAAGAAATTCTTCAAGAAAGTCAAAGAAAACAACAAAAGGAAGGATTTCAACAAAACCAGAAACACCCCCCGAGAACAGTTTACTGGGTGTTTCAAATGTGGCAAAACAGACCACATAGTGAAAAACTGTCCCTTACTTCAAGAAGAGCAAGAGCACGAACACCCCAGGAAACAAGGTAGAAAACAAGCTACAAACAGTTCTGGGAAACGATTCTCGAAAGCAATGCTGGCTGCCTGCGGTGACTCCTCTGAAGATGAAGAAGAGTCTGAAACTGATGAAGGTGCTGTAGCTCTCATGGCACAAAGTGACACGGATTCAGATGATGAGTCAACAAACAGCCTTACTGATCTCAAGAACAAGGTACGTGGTCTCAATAAGGCAACTCTTGAAGAATTGTTGTATTCATTGATGGATACTTGTGCAGAATTGAAAAGAGATGTTCGAGACCCAGAACTAGAAAATGAGATCCTCAAGAGTGAAAAACTCGAGGTTGAAAAGAAAATATCCTTTTTACACCAAAACTTCAAGGAATCCTTGATCTTAAAAGAAGAGACTTACTCTGTTACTTTAGCCAAAGCAGAAAAGGAATCCCTAGAGTTGAAAGAAAAGGTTGAGTCCTTACTTGCTGAAAACAAGAACCTGTTGGCAAAAATAAAAAAATTGGAATCTGATCTCGTCACAAACAGGCTATGGAACAAGTCCTCAAAAGCGCTTGAATGGCTAAACACTCACCACAGTCAAAATAAAAAGGGACTAGGCTTTGCTCCTAAAAGGACCTCTTACCCAGTCAATAGAAAGTATGTTGGATTACCTGAAAATATTGTTTGCTTTCATTGTGGTAAAACCGGTCATTATCGATACACTTGTCCTTCAAGAAGGTATGCCATTGAAAGAAATAAAGGTTATGTAAAACAAATCTGGATTAGGAAAGATGAGATTTATCTGTCTAAAAGAATGGGACCCAAGTGGATCTGGGTTCCAAAAACTAACCCTTGATTTGTTTTGCAGGCTGAAGTGAGAGAGAACAACCCAGCAAACAACCCAACAAACAGACTAGGGAACAACCTTGAAAACAAACAGCTGTGGTATGTTGATAGTGGGTGTTCGAGGCATATGACCGGTGAAAAATCCAGCTTTCTCTCACTTACAGCTTCGGATGGTGGGAGTGTGGCGTTTGGAAACGGCAAGTCTGGGACAATTGTCGGTATAGGTAGGGTTGGTCAGTCCCATTCCCACTCAATTGATAATGTCTATCTAGTTGATGGCTTAAAGCACAATCTGCTTAGTGTGTCCCAACTGTGTGACAAGAACAACCTAGTAGTGTTCTCACCAACACGTTGCTTGGGTGTAAACTCAAACACAGGAGATGTCGTGTTAAGGGGGAAGCGTCACAAAAATGTTTACAAAGTATGTATTTCCACACTTCCCCAAAACAATTTGACTTGTTTAAGCGCTTTAAATGATGATATAATGCTCTGGCACAAGAGACTAGGTCATGCAAGTCTCACTCTTTTGAACAAACTTGTTTCCAAAGACCTAATTGTTGGACTACCTTCCATCAAATTCAATGATGACAAGGTTTGTGAAGCTTGTGCAAAAGGCAAACAAGTCAGATCGTCTTTTAAATCAAAAAATTGTGTTAGCCCTACCCGACCTCTCGAAATGTTACACATTGATCTATGTGGTCCTATGAGGATAGCAAGTAGAGGTGGGAAGAGGTATGTGCTGGTTGTAGTGGATGATTACTCTCGATTTACTTGGACCCTGTTCTTGGCATCTAAGGATGCAACTTTTAAGAATTTTATTGCCTTTCTCAAAAGGGTTGAAAGGAAAGTAGGACACTCTTTAGTTAGTTTAAGGTCTGACCATGGTACTGAATTTGAAAATGCAAGCTTTACAAACTATTATAATGCACATGGTGTTGATCATAACTTCTCAGCCCCAAGAACACCCCAACAGAACGGGGTGGTTGAGCGCAAAAATCGCACCCTATAAGCCATGACTAGAACAATGCTTATTGTTAGTGGTCTTCCTAGGAACTTTTGGGCAGAAGATTTGAACACATCATGCTACATTATAAATAGATGCATGATTAGACCTATTTTGAACAAAACTCCCTATGAACTTTTGAAAGGTAGAAAGCCCAACATCATGCTTTTAAGAACATTCGGTTGTAGGTGTTTTGTGCATAACAATGGGAAGGATGCCTTAGGGAAGTTTGATCCTAGGAGTGATGACGTAATATTTCTCGGTAATTCCTCACATAGTAAGGCATACAAAGTGTTTAACAAAAGAACCTTGTGTGTTGAGGAAAGTGTGCATGTGCTTTTTGATGAATCTAACTTGTTGAGCAAGAATGATGCACAGGAGGAAGGATTTGAATTAGGTCTTGTTCGAAAAGAAGTGTTGCACCAAGATGAACAAGATAAGAATACCGTGGAGAAAACGGGTCCTGAAGCTGTTCCTCAGAACGGCAGGCAAGGTGAGGACCAAACAGGGGGAAGCAACGTTGAACCCTGTTCGGGACAACACCAGTCCAGTTTCTCAGGAACAGGCCTGCAAATAGGTGCAGGAACAGGCTTAGGAGCTGTTTCTGAACCCGATTCTTCAAGTATCCAAGCCAGAGTAGAAAGTGTGTCTGTGGATCCCCTAACTCCACGACCTTGGAAGCATCATCGTTCACACCCCCTTGATTAAATCTTGTCTGATATAAATACTGGGGTGCAAACGAGATCTAAGCTTAAGAATTTTTGTGCTTTCTATGCATTTCTCTCTAACATTAAGCCAAAGAATGTCAATGAAGCTCTTGCAGATGCAGATTGGGTCACAGCAATGCAAGAAGAGCTTCACCAATTTGAAAGGAACAAGGTATGACACCTTGTACCCCAGCATGCAGATAGAACAATCATTGGAACCAAGTGGGTGTTTCGGAACAAGCTGGACGAGTCCGGAACAGTCACTAGGAACAAGGCACGGCTGGTGGTTCAAGGCTACAATCAGGAAGAAGGGATTGATTATGAAGAAACCTTCGCACCTGTTGCTAGGATTGAGGCTATTCGTATCCTAATAGCCTTTGCAGCTCATATGGAGATCAAGTTATATCAAATGGATGTCAAAAGTGCATTCCTAAATGGATACCTTAAAGAAGAGGTGTATGTCAAACAACCCCCTGGTTTTGAAAACAGTGAATTTTCAAACTATGTTTTTCAACTTGACAAAGCTCTTTATGGTCTAAAACAAGCTCCTAGAGCTTGGTATGAACGATTGTCAAGCTTTTTACTTGAAAATGATTTTAGAAGAGGCAAGGTAGATAATACCTTGTTTCTAAAATCTAAGGGGGAACATCTGTTGATTGTCCAAGTATATGTTGATGACATCATATTTGGAGCAACTCATCATGATTTATGCAATGAATTTTCAAAAATGATGAGGAGTGAGTTTGAAATGAGCATGATGGGTGAGCTTAACTTCTTCTTAGGCTTACAGATCAAGCAAACTTCAAACGGCACTATGATCCATCAACAAAAGTATATTAAGGAACTACTTAAGCGTTTTGGGATGGAGTCGGCCAAGCCCATTGATACTCCCATTTCTCCTTCTACCAGGTTGGTAATGGATGATGGGAGTCCCTCAATTGAGGAGAAACTCTATAGGGGCATGATTGGGTCACTCTTATACCTAACCGCTAGTAGACCGATATTGTTTTTAGTGTTGGTTTATGTGCCCGTTTTCAGTCTAATCCTAAGGAAACTCATCTTAAGGCTGTTAAACGGATACTAAGGTATTTGAAACATACACCCAATTTAGCTCTATGGTATCCTAGAGGTTGCAATTTTGATCTTGTTGGATATGCTGATGCTGACTATGCTGGATTCCTAGTTGATAGAAAGAGTACCTCAGGTATGGCTCACTTTCTTGGACCTTGTTTGGTATCTTGGGCTACCAAGAAGCAACATTCAGTTGCCATGTCCACAGCAGAAGCTGAATATGTTGCAACTGTTTCATGTTGTGCTCAATTACTGTGGATAAGACAACAACTCAAAGACTTTTGTGTTGACACTGGATGCATACCTATTTTTGTGATAACACAAGTGCAATTAATATTGCCAAAAATCCGTGTCAACATAAAAGAACTAAACATATTGACATACTTCATCATTTCTTAAGAGACAATGTTGAAAAAGGGTTGATCTCAGTGAATTTTTGTGCCACAGAAAACCAAATTGCTGATATATTCACCAAGGCACTAAGTAGAGATCAATTTGAGAAAAATAGACTTGAACTAGGTTTGATTGAAACACCCTAAGTACCCTGTTCTCTCCCCCTGTTTGTAACTTCCATAGGTTGAAGGTACAATGTGTTTAATAAAAATTGTTTGTAATCAATTCTGTGCTATTTTAGTATATGTGCATTATTTACAGCTGCTGGCATTCGTTTAAATTTAATATGATTGCCTTTATTATCTTGTTACCGTTGAATCTCCTCCAAGATCAAGCAGCAAGAACGGGTACGCTCCTTGATTGTTAGTATGTGAAACAAGTTGTGTCTAACCTTTAAATTTTCCTCCTTCCCGAGGCATGCGCGGGCGGCTAGTAATGATCTACCCGTTGTAACGGGTAAATCTGTAAAGATTTGGCATGCTCTCTCTCTTTAAATCTCCAAATCTTTGCCTCTCTCTCTCATCACACCTCTCTCTCTCTCGAATACCCGGTAATTTCCTTTCACTCAAACCCTAATCTCTCTCTAATTCTTGCTCAAACGGCTTCCTTCAATGGCTCTGGAAGTTCTGGTTCAAAATCTCAGGGTAGCAGGACACCCGCACCAGCCTCACGAACAGGTCCTGCCCCTGTTGCCTTCTCGTCGTTTTTAATAGCGATTCTAGAAGGTAAACCTTCCACTCCTCCTCGCCCAATCAGCTTCAAACCTTTTGGATTTTTGAAGAGTGTCGACCTGAAATCAGTGGGCTTTGGTTTGAAAGATATTCCCTACCATTTTGGTTGGGAATTGGTGGTGTTTGAGGGATCGACTGTTTGTCCCTTCACTGAAAAGAACTTTGCTTCAACTGGGAAAATTGGTGGCAATCTTGGGTCCCAAGATGAAGCCTTTGAGTCCCATGTTGGTTTCTTTGATTTCTCTGAGCCCTGTTCTTTCGGGCTGTTTCCTGAAAAAGAAACAGTATCCGAAACAGGGTCTGAGTCCTATGAGGAGGTGTTTAAGGACGATTTGGGAATTGGTCTTCAAGGAGACTCGGCTGAGCAGTCTCTTGAGGCAGGGGGAAGTAGTGGCATGGACATCCCTCCTGCAGCAACTGAATCAGTGACTCCGGTTCCTCAATCCGGAGAGGAGAAAAAGGGTCAAAACAGTGGCTAGGCATAGCAGAACGCCTAGATCAAGGCCACAACCAAGGCCTCAAATCTCAAAAACCTCAGCCCCCTCTCCTCCAAAAACTGCCCAACCAACCCGCAAATCTACCCGAATTGCTTTTCAGTTTACTCCGCGTGCCACAAAATCGACTACTCCGATAGTAGAGGAAATTTTCTCTTCCTCTGAGGATTCTTCAGATTCCTCTGCTACTGAGAACACCCTCTTTGAACAGGGGACCCCGGTGTTCTCCGAGTCCTCAGAAGAACAAACTCAATCCCCTCCTCCTCCTTCCAAGAAAACCTCCACTCTCCCCCCTCGCAAAAGAAAGACCTCTACTGCTCCAGTCTCAAAATCAGCTAAACCCGAGACTGCTTCTTCTGTTCCTCCCCCCAAAAGAGCCAAAAAGTCTACTGCCTCTCCTGGTTCTACCAAGATTGCGC
>JAKOGI010001317.1:0-212500 GCA_029747015.1 Carnegiea gigantea
GTGGAAATTGGAAATGTTTAGGTGAAGAGGGACTAGAGTGGTCAACGAAACTATTTAATATTATCTTAACGGCTGCGAAGATCATCCACAAATGGAGAATCAGTATTGCCAACCTACTCTACAAGAACACAGGTGATATTTAAAAGTGCAATAACTATAGACGTGTAAAACTGCTTAGCCACACTGTGAAGTTGTTAGAAAGGTGATTGAGAGGAGGTTGAGAAAGGATATATCAACTTCAGAGAACCAATTTGGTTTTATACTAGGTAGATCAGGTATGAAAACTATTCATCTAATAAGAAGGCTTATAGAGTTATATAGGAATAAGGGAAAAGATCTCCACATGGTGTTCATAAATCTAGAGAAATCAAACAATAGAGTTCTGCGAAAAATGCTGTGGAGGTGCTTGGAGAAGAAAGAAGTAATGATTCCATACATTCGAGTCATCAAGGATATGTATAAGGGAGTAAAGACGAGTGCTAGGAACTTAAGAGGAGATACAGATGGCTTTCATATTGATATTGGGCTCCATCAAGGAAAGGCTCTAATTTCGCTTCTTTTCACTATTGTCATGGATAAGCTCACTAAAGGAATTCAAGATAAATTTTCATGGTGTATGCTATATGCTAATAATATTGTTCTTATTAATGAGACTAAGGGTAGGTTTAACAACAAATTAGAGCAATGGAGATATACCCTGTGATCTAGAGGTTATAAATTAAGTAGATCAAAGACTAAGTACTCAAAATGTAGATTCCGTTCATGCAAAGCAGCATTGGAGAATTCAGCATTGGTGCAGTGACAATACCAAGGGTAGAGAAGTTCAGATATTTGGGCTCGATCATTCAAGAGAGAGGGGATATTGATGAAGACATTAACTAACGTATAAAAGCGAGATGATGAAAATAAAAGAATGTTTGGGGAGTATTGTGTGATGAGAAAAATCCAGTAGGATTAAAAGGCAAAGCTTATCATACAATAGTCAAATCAGCATTCTTATATGGCGCAGAGTGTTAGGCAATTAAGAAAACTCGAGCAGAGGTTGATTATAGCAGAGATAAGAATGATTAGGTGGATGTATGACAATGAGATTTGATAGGACTAGGAATGAAGTTATCAGAGATAAAGTAGGAGTGGCACCAATAGAAGATAAGATGCGGGAAAGTAGACTTAGATGGGTTGGGTATGAAAAGAGGATGACTGTGGATGCAATCTTTAGGAAATCTGAAAAGATTACTCTTTTGAAATATAGATAGAAGAGGTAAAAGATGACTAAAAAAAGCACATATTGACAAAAATGAAACGTGAGTGAAAATAGGATGACTGTGGAATAAAAACCCACATATTGATATTGTTGTGGAGAAGGGTTTGATTCATAGGGTTCATGTGTGTACAAATACTCTAGTTGCTACCACCTATTCGTATGGATCGTAGTCTATTATTTTGGAAGCAAATTTTGAGGAGACTCAATAGCTAAAGGCGGTTCTAAAGGTCTATGATGATGCTTGTTCTTAAGCCCTCACTATTTGTGTTATATTTTCGGTTTAAGGCTTATAATGGGTGTAAAGGCAAGTGTTTGAGGCTTATAATGGGTGTAAAGGCAAGTGTTTGAGGCTTGCCTGGTTGAGTGAGAAGAAGAAGAAGTCTTTGCACCTACTTGAAGAGTTGATAGTTGATATAGAAGAAGATTAAAAGTTGAAAGGCTACAATTCTTTTAAGATCACATTTGAAACTTTTAATTAAATCTATTGTTTAATCAATGCAAAACTTTTAATAAAATCTATTGTGTAGTCAATGCAAACACATATTATGAGCACTTTTGTTCTTCCAAGTTTCTTTGCGTCGAAATTTAAAAATCACTGGATGAATTTTCTTCTTTTAAATTGGGGGTAGGAAATGAACTGAGATTGTAGAGTGGAGAAATGTTATCTATGCCAAATCAGCAAGGAAGTTACAATGTTTAGACTTTAGACCATTGCCAAAATTTTAATATGGGTTGTTTAACCTACCAAAGATAACTACTGATGAGAAATTCCTCTGTTTTAGAAAATTTAAAAGCTAGATTTTTTCCCCTCCATACTTCTATATAGGCTCTATTTTTGTTTGGAACAACACAGTGGTAGGGACAGAAAATTTTGAAATGGGGATTTGTAGAGGTTGGTCATGACTATAAAATAAAAAGTATGAGGTCATAATTGTCTACCAATTAATGAAGGTTATATGATTATGTCCCAATGGTGGATGATATTGAAAATTTGATGGGTTGTGGATTATTAGCTAGAATTTATTTGGGAAGGATTGGAAATCAGCTTTTAATGAAAGTTTTTGTTGAGTAGTGTGTTGACCATACTCAGAGCATTGCCTTGAATAATTATTCTCGTGAATAAAGATTATCTGATCTTCTAACTAAAACTGGAAGTACTTGGTGAAATTGGGGTATGATGTAGCTTGGAAGGTGTAGGAGCATATGGTGGAATCATATGGGTCGTAAATCTAGAGGTTTGGGAAGTTGATGTGTCAAAGTGTGCAAGTGAATTCATTTGTCATGGTGTAACGATGTAGTCCTTTGGAATATGAGCCTTGCTAAGAAGCATATTTGTGATGATACTACCTGTAATCTTTGTGATTAGAATGGGGAAGATGAATTGCATATAATTTGATGATGTTACCAACTTTCTTTCAATTTATGACGCATGCATCCTTTTAGCTCTAATATGTAAAAATGCTACTTTTATATATTTATAAGGGATGGGCTTCATGTTATATGTGGTGATTAGGATTTTCTCTTTTTTGGGGGGGTAAAAATTTTGGTGTTCCTCATTGTGATTATGGTTTATTTGTAACAAATTATGTGCTATTGAGATGGTAGGAGCTAACATCGTTCAAGCTGAATTAGAAACCTTATTTAACAAAGTTTAAAGGTGCTAGCAAAAAAGGTGAAAACATTCCAAGCAAAGCCCAAACATAGGAAAGACTGTCTACTTAGAAGTTTGAAACTTAGTATTGATGCTAAAACTTTCACAGGCGTGCAACGCATGAATCGTAATCAAATGTTCGGAGATGAAATATGTTGGTTCAGAGTTGTACAATATCGAGGGTCTATGCAGCAACTATTTGAAGTGAGGATTGAGGAGACATTGGCTTTTAGGTTAGTGTTGAAGTGGGTTTGGGGAATTGGTCTTAATTGTTAGTGATGTTGTGGTATCAATGTGGAATGCTGTGATAGTTCTAAAGCGTGCTTAAATTGTTTTGATGGCGTTAATGATTTTTCTTTGTCAATAAATGTAAAAACTTTTAATTATGTTTTCAATTGTAATAATAAAGGGTATGTTGGAAGGAACTCAACACATTGGCTCATAGACTTGCTAGATTTACTAAGGATGTTGATGATTATATGATATGGTTGGATGACTATTGAAAAGTATAAACTTCACATTGCAAGGTATGATATAGAATAAAGAATCATCAATTCTACAAACCAATCCTTAAAAATTATAAAATTAAACTAGACATCGACTTAATAAGTAATGTCACATTATATCACGTGTTTCACCAATGTGAAAGTAGCCATCCAAGCACTTAATATGTGTTCCAAATCAAAGGATAGATTCTTGAAAAAGATGTAACATTTAAGAGTCCACACGATTGACTTCGACAAAAATGCAAATTTAGGCTCTGTTCTTTTCGTGGGTCAATCCACATTTACCAACCTCAACCCACTTCAACTTATTTCAACCTACTTCAACCCACCTGAAAAAAAAATACCAATTTCAACCTACTTCAACCAACTTCAATCAACTTCAACCCACCCCTTCGTAATTTTAATAATTTGTAAAGTATCATATGGGATTTAGGACCTATTGTTTTCGTGAGTACATTGGGTGGGAAAAAGGGTGAAGTCGGTTGAAGTAGATTGAGGTAGGTTGAGGTAGACTGAAATTGGTATTTTTTTTTTTTTTTTTGAGTTGGGTTGAAATAGGTTGAACTAGATTGAAGTGGGTTGATATAGATTGAAGTGCGTTGAAGTTGGTTTATTTTGTATGTGGTAGATTGAAGTGTGTTAAAATAACGAGAATGTAACTAATGTGTGACAATTTAGAAAGTTATCAAATTTGTGAAATTTACGCTCATACTTTTATATTTTATATTTTTTATTGTTTATTATTTATGTTGTATTTTGTATTTTTGTATTTTGTATTTTGTATTTTGTATTTTTATTTTTTATTTTTATTTTGTATTTTTATATTTTATTTTGTACTTTTATTTTTATTTTTTATTTTTTATTTTATTTTTTATTTTTTATTTTTTATTTTATTTTTTATTTTTATTTTTACTTTTTATTTTTTATTTTTACTTTTTATTTTTTATTTTTATTTTTTTATTTTTATTTTATTTTTATTTTTTATTTTTTGTTTTTTGTTTTCTATTTTTTACTTTTATTTTTATTTTTATTTTTTACTTTTTATTTTTATTTTTATTTTTATTTTTTATTTTTTTAATTTCTTGGTTCTTATTTTTTATTTTTTATTTTGTATTTTTTATGATGTTTGTTTTATTTTTTACTTTTTATTTCTTATTTTTTAATTTTAATTTTAATTTTTATTTTGGAATAAAAATTTAAAAATTAAAAATTAAAAAATAAAAAATTTAAAAAATAAAAATAAAAAATAAGAACCAAGAAATTAAAAAATAAAAATAAAAAATAAAAAATAAAGAAATTAGAAATAAAAAATAAGATAAAATTTTAAAAAATAAAAATAAAAAATGAAAAATAAAAAATACAAAATAAAAATAAAAAATACAAAATACAAAATAAAAAAATACAAAATACAAAATACAAAATACAAAATACAAAATACAAAATACAAAACACAAAAATACAAAAATACAAAATAAAAAATAAAAAATTAAAAATTAAAAATGAAAAATGAAAAATACAAAAATACAAAAATAAAAAATAAAAAATAAAAAATATAAAAAATGAAAAATGTAAAATGAAAAATATAAAATGAAAAATAAAAAAATAAAAATAAAAAATGAAAAAATGAAAAAACGAAAAATAAAAAAATAAAAAATGAAAAATACAAAAATAAAAAAATGAAAAATAAAAAATGAAAAATAAAAAATGAAAAAAATGAAAAATGAAAAATAAAAAATAAAAAATAAAAAAATAAAAAATGAAAAACGAAAAACGAAAAATAAAAAATAAAAAATAAAAATACAAAGTACAAAATACAAAAATAAAAAATAAAAAATAAAAAATAAAAAAGAATAAGCAAAAATTTCATAAAATTTCGATAATTTCATAAATTATCACACATTAGTTATATTCTTATCATTTTAACCCACTTCAACCCACCACATAAAAAATATACCAACTTCAACCCACTTCAACCAATATCAACCCACTTCAACCTGCTTCAACCTATTTCAACCCACTTCAAAAAAAATACTAACTTCAATCTATCTCAATCTACTTTAACTTACTTTAACCTACTTCACCCTTTTATCCATTTAATTTACCCACGAAAAGAACAGAGCACATAGACCTTGTCAAATAAGAAACAGTATTTTGGTTCGGTTGGCAAAAATCTGGTCACTCATTGGGAAAGGGGAAACCTCCTGTGGGGAACAGCCGTGGGCCGTGGCGAATCGATTTGTGCGGATGAGAGAGAGAGAGAAGAAATGACGAATTGAAAAGCCAGAGTAACTACCCATCTTATTTTGACAGAAAAGTCGAAACAGCAATCCGACCCCAAAAATTCGCAAATTTGAGCATTCTCTCTCCTTTATCGTCTAGATTGGCGTCCAGTCACGGATGATTCAACATTCCATTGTTCTTAGCTAATTCCTGCATTTCTGGATGTTATCGAAAACCCTAACTCGGACAGCTCGTCTTTGTTCTGCTAATTGGACGTGTAGCAATTGTGATTGATTCGGGGTTTCCGAATTTCCGTCAAAAATTTGTAGATAAGCCTTTCTGGCCATGCCACTCTGCTTGTCTGCGACCTGCCTCTTCAGAGAGGACTCTTTTGGGATTCGATCTTCTTCTTCGTCTTCGTCTTCTTCTTCACAAGTTCAGGCGAATTCTTCTGTTCCTCGGGTAGGGATTTGTGGATTTCAGTTTGATCAAACGAAATCTTTGAGCTTCTTCTGCCATGGCTGCCGCCGATTCTCCTGCCCCTAATTCTATGCTCTGTAATGCCGGTGCTGGCGCTGCTGCTGGTAATTCTTATTTGTGTTGAATATTTGTTCAGTGTATTCATGCGGTTTCTATGATTTAGTGAACTTGGATTACTTTGTTTTTTAATTTTTGTATTGTTTGGGGATGTGGGTTTGCAGGTGTGATCGCTGCTACGTTTGTGTGTCCTTTAGATGTTATTAAAACTAGGCTCCAAGTTCATGGGCTCCCCAAGCCTGGGGATGGAGCTGCCAAAGGTAACCGTTTTTTCTGTTTTAGATCATGATCTTTCACTTTGATGTCTATATATTGTTTGCTGTAAATTGGGGGCTTAGACTAATGTAGGTGGGGTTTGAAATTAGACCCCTAATGCTATCCCTGGAGACTGTCTTCACCAACTGAGGTAGCTGACACGTAGGGGATGGCATGCCGATTACTGTTTTGCTTTTCTTAACATTTTCAGACTGCTGTTTTACTTTTTACCTTGTGTCGTTGTCTGTTTATTCATTGCTTACATTCTAGACTAAGGGGTTTTGAAGTTTTGTGTTCAATCAGCATGTTTCACCGATATTAGGGATTTGATTCACTGAAAGTACATTGCAGTTACAGCTTATTTAATTCTGGCAATGCAATTGGTCGTAAAAATGCTTGGTTTCCTGACTAATCATGGGAGATATCAGATATTGGCGTATTGGCTAAATTATAGAGATGATTAGAGGTCATTGCGTTAACTATAAAAAGTAATCTAACAGATGATCGTTGATGGTTGGACTGCACCTTTTATGCAGAGTTGTTTTCAAGCTTAGCTTTAATATAGCATATTTGATGGGTTGACTCATGGTCACAGCTCCTAGTGATGTGACCTCATGTTAAAAGTTTTTTCTGGTGGGCCCTTATCCAAAACAAGAGAAACTTTAATTGGGTGGAAGGGATGGATTCATAATTGCTTTAATACTTTTGGCGCTTTTGTTTAGAAGGAGAAGATTGTTGGTCAAAGATATATATTAATTGCAAACTCTTAGTAGAAGATATCTGTTTATTGCACACTCCATTATGTTACTGTCTGTTCTGACATGCAAACCAGCTGAATGATGCCGCCAAAGCTTACTTTGAAATAAGCGGGAAAGAGGTCTTTGATGTGAATTGTTTTGCACAATGGTCTCAGCTGTTGCCCACGGGTCACGATACTATGTTTGGTTGAAAATTGAGAGAGAAGACTGGCAAATAGGAAAGCACCCACAATCTAATCTGATATGGTTTTGAATTTTGGTTCTGAAAACAGTAAGATTCTTGCAATACTTCTAGTTAAGGATGCAATCTAAATCCAGTAAGGAATTCAAGGAGACAATATAGGAAGCTTTTGTTACTGGATAGAGAGATAATAATAGTCTTTTGTCCACCATTAGTAATTACTATACTATCCACATCCAACTTGCACTAACATCACCAAAACTGCTATAGTCTGGTGCTTTTCTCTGATTGTGAGGTAAGCTGTTGGCTACTTTTATTAATGGTAATCTCCTCCATCTAATTAAGTATATGCCTTTGTAGTTTTGATTTATATAAGACGTTTTAACTGTTCTGCTAGTACAAATGTATGCCCATGCATCTAATCTAGTAAAGGCTTGCTTGTTTACTTCTTTATGAGTTTAATGTACTATTAAATGGCCTAGTTGACTCTAATCATGATCTCATTAGACTGTTCTGGCTTTTGAGATCGGAATCGTCGGATACCTGTTGGGTGGTGTTGTGAGCTAAGATTGTGATTCTTTAAGGAAATTTCTTCTTTTAGCTAAGCAAATGGATTTCGGGCCGTGTGGTACTTTTTAACTTGTATCAGTTGCTATACAATATAGCTCTTTTTTGCACAATCAAAATTTTATTGCAGATGTAGCTGGCCCCCCCTGCCCCTTCCTCTCTGTTTCTCCCCTTCTGTTTGTGTTTCCCTCTGTTTGTGTGTGTGTGCTGTGTGAAATTTTCTTCTATTGGATATTTATCAAGAGCGTTTCAAAAATCAGACGTTGGTCTTCCTGGAGACTTTTGATCCTTCTAGGTCATGTGTTTATTGTTTTTTCTATGCGTGCTTTGTTTTTGTTTTTCGTTTTGTTTTTTCTATGCCGTAATTAGTGGAGCTTCCTCTGAATCAGGTGGTGTCATAGTATCAAGTTTGGAACGTATCTTCCATAAGGAGGGTTTGCGTGGAATGTACCGTGGTCTGTCTCCCACTGTCTTGGCGTTACTTCCAAATTGGGCTGTGAGTATCATTGTCACATTACAAGTAGATGATGTAGCATTTTGTGTGGGATGCTATCTTATTCTCCACACTAGTTCTGAGAAGTAGTCTGTGGTAGATGCTTGTAGGGGATAGATTATCATGATTCTGAGTTTTGTTTGTTATGTCTCTTTCTTTCTTGTTTTGGGAACAACAGCTTGCTTTTCAGTATTGAACTATATTCAAGTATTTATAATCCTTGTAGAAAAACAAATTGATTGCCGGAAAAGCCGTAATAATATAATATGCTGACACCCTTGTTAATTATATACGTTGCAGGAGACTTATTTTTAGAAGATTTAACTCATTCTCTGTAGTTCTGTGTGCAATTAATGGAAAAGGGTTCATGGATTGTGAATTTGTGGTGTATAAATTTGTCTGTTTATTTAACAGGTTTAATGGCGGTCATAATTATCTCTTTTCTTATTGGTGCTTAAAAATTTTTGCTATTTTTTAAATGAAGCGGCAATCGTTCCTTATAACTTATAAGATCGTGATTGTGGACGGGACTGGGTCTGATCTCTTACCGCACTCTGTTGAAATTGGCATCTATACCTAGAGGTGTCTTTTTAGTTTTTTTTAACAAAAAAATTTATGCAAGATACCTACATTCCAATAAATATCACTGAAGCTCCAGCAAAATAATTGACTTTTGGCCACATTTTCTCATCGAAAAGTGGGTACTTGACAGTGACAGTTTGGGCAACGGTCATTGTTCCTAAAAACCACCCTGGCGTTTGATTAGCCTTCATGGCTGCTAGGCACTGCTTGTGCGATCTGCTATCTGTGTAGTTCATTTGCCCCTTTCACCTCTTTTTCAAAGAGGGGTTGGGCTTCTAGTTTTCCATGTGAAGGAATTCGTTTATGATCGTTTGGTTTTTTTTTTTGGGGGGGGGGGGGGTTGTGAAATTGGTTTTTTGATTTTTGGCTTCAATGGTGGATCTAGTGTGGGGTCATAGGGTCATCCAACTTGCCTAATAAAGAAAAGATTGTATGTATTAAAAAGAAGAAGAAAAACGAGCTATAGATTAATGATCCCTTTATAATTCATAATAGGCGTGTGTTTAGTGGTTGCCTGCATTTGCTCAATCCCCTTAATCCCCTGAATTCTGGATCTGTCATTGTTTGTCTTCCATTTAAGGAAATTGGTTTCTGACCTTCTTTTTGGATCGACTGTGAAACTTGGGTTATTTGCCTTTGGCTGTATTACAGACTCCTTAAAAAAGGAACCCTTTTTTTTTGTGGACTTCTGTGATGACTTGCCTCTGTATTGATGGCAGGTGTATTTTACAGTATACGAACAACTCAAGAGCCGTCTTGCCTCAGATGGTTAGTTCAGGACCTTCTAGACTAAAAAAAGAGGTTCTCTATTTTCCTCTCAAATGGAAAGCAAGTAGAGGATTTTCTCTTTAAATAACTCTCTTTTTGAAAGCTTTTTTCAAGTTTATGACATCCCTGCAATTGTGCTGCTTCAGTAGATGGGAATCATCAACTGTCAGTGGGTGCCAATATGATTGCTGCTTCTGGTGCTGGAGCTGCTACGATCATTGCTACCAACCCCCTCTGGGTTGTAAAGACTAGATTTCAGGTTGGTCTGTCTGCAATTCTCTTTTATTCGATGTTCTTGCAACTGACTCTGAAACTCTTGTCCTCTAATGTGCATGCGGAATGCTCATTAGAACTTGAAAGGATGTGTTTGTCGGTGAATAAGTGGTTGATTCTTCGCTGAAATGTAACTGCTACAATTACCTTTCTTGCTGTACAATAGAACTAGAGTATATGCTAAAAGAAAAGCGCAGCTACTTTGAACGGCCCCGTGCTAAGGCAATGAGCAATAGATGAATGTTTCCTGGCGAAGTTAAGGTAGAAGACTTTAACTGTTATTTACTTCTTTAATTGAGCTGTATTCTGGAGCATAATCAAGAATATGCATGAGTTTAAAAAGAGGTAGAAATTGGCAAACAAATGGAGTCAGGTGTGAAACTTGTAGCCAAGCCTAAAGATAGATTATCTTTGTGGTGATTTGATTGTGGATAATGAAGTTTTTTTTTGTTATTAGTGTTTTGCTTAATCTTGCCAGTTGGCTTAGATCCTTGAATCCTTGATGGCCTAGCATGTAATAAGAGGAGAACATTGGCATATCTTTTTATTTTCATCAAGTTAATAATCTTTTTGGGTAAAGGGATTTGATGAAGATAGGATTCATGAATTGGAATGTTTGCTAATCTTCCCTAGCTAGGGGTATGATTGCCCGTATAGGTGAGGTTTTTAAGGTATTGGGTCCCTGTCTAGAATCGGTACAAATTGGGAACAGGAAGTTGGACCCGATCTCCAAACCTCTTCATTGTCAGTTTGAGAGCGTACTTTGGTATCCAGTTTTGAGTTGCCTGGGCATTTCTTGGGTTGCTTTGATTCCATTAGGAGCCATCTTTTGGCTTGGGAGGGTTTCTTTAGTAGGAAAGTTAAGAAGAAGAAGAAGGAGTATTTGAAGAGAGAGAAACAGAAGAGTTTTTGAAAACATAGAAACTTCTCTTCAGCGTTTGAAGGAGAATTTCATCAAGATTCTCTACTTTTCGAAGAATGAGAAGTTTAGCTTTTCCTCTTTTGATCTAACTGATTGTGTGGATAGTTTATATTTAGAATGTATATAGCCTTTTGTATGATGCTCACTGTGCAGTTGAGTTTCTGACCTTTCTATATTACTATATTACCTTTTCCTTACCCCCCCCCCCCAAACAAAAAAAAAAAATAGTTTGGGTTTTTTGGAAGCTAAACATCTAAGCCTGGTAATAGTGAAAAGGAATCCTCATTAAATGGTTGTAATTCGTCATCAAGAAAAAGCTGATCGCAGGACACTGTAGAATCCTATCTTTTCCGAGGACTGATAAATCAGTAGAAGCAAAACTTTAACTGATGCAAGTGACAATGTCTGCTATCCAACTTAGAATAAACTGAGGCTTGTTTCTTCATCCCGAACACCATATGTGGCCCAAGAACTCTGTTCAGAAATCACTTCATGATTTCTGACCCATCTATCAAGTCTGCCACAAAGGTGACAATTGGATGGATTGAGCTCATATGGATGTGTTTCATTTTGTGGAGACAGTCACTTTGGGCCATTTGAGCTGCATGCTTTTTCTTTACACCAGCAGGCGTAACGAAAAGAAGTCAACGACAACTACTTTCTGTGCTTGCTTGCTCTTTGGTGGGTTGACTTAGTTCCTATGAGATTCTAGTTACCTTTTAAAATTGTACGTGGACGACTGTGTTTAGGTACTGGTTCCTTGTCTGATTGAAAGATTTTCTAAGTGGAACAGAAGTTGCGAGCATTTCCTGTTTTCTTGGGCAAGAATTGCAACTGGTAGCAAGTGGTCCCTAATTGACAATATTATTGCTTGTCTAAAGCTGCATGCCATTTGTAATCAAGAGTCGCTAGCTGGAATGCTGGAGACTAGAAGATTGAAGTCTGGATTAGTGCACAATTAGGCAAGGATTTATTAATGAAAGCAGGGAGAAGAAAGTCCTAGCAGTGTTGTGAATTTGCACCCTATAAGTTCTTACTGCTGTGTGGCCTTCAGAGAATGCCGCTGGCTCATTGTTGCTGGAGCCAGGTGCTCACCAGAGGAACTCGTCTCGCATGGCTGGAAACAAGTTAAGAGCTCAGAGAGGCCATCTGTTTTCGTAGGCATGTGGGTTAGATTTTGGGTACGCTTAAGATGGTGATTACTGATTAGTCAGTACTGTGCTGAACTTGTTTCCAGTATTCTAATCCTTATCTCTGATCTGGGGTAATCTTGATGTCATTAGAAAGCTCGTTACATAAATGATGTAGTAATTTTAAATTACTTGACCAGATCATGTGGGAAGTGCAGAAAAAGTGTATTAGTCTGTTTGACCATTGGTAACTCAGCTGTTTGACCTATTAGCTGTTGGCTTTCACTGTAGATTGTTGGGCAGTATGGAGACCTCAGGATGCTTACAAGGAGTGTTTATTGTTGACGAGGCAATAAGTTGATTGTATGATAATTCTTGATGCTAGGATTCAGTTGTGCAAGTCCTGTGGTAGATCAATAGCATTGGAGCAGTCTCATACAGGAATAGAATAATGAAATTGGTAGGCATGTAATGCTTTTGAGACAACTTTTGGTGTCTACTTATGGTCTTAGGTGCTTTTGTACTTGATGCCTTTGGATAGGACATTTCTCTAGCATACTCTTGTCCATTTGTTTAAGCTTTTTGTGCAACTGCTTTTATCTTTTTTTGTTTCTGAGGAAATCAAGAATGGAAAGAAACAAACTTTGTGCTAAAGAAGCAACTTTTCTTCTGCAGACGCAAGGAATGAGAGCTGGTGTGGTTCCGTACAGAAGCACATTGTCTGCTTTGAAGAGAATAGCTCAAGAGGAGGGCATTCGTGGATTGTACAGGTTTGTGACAGTTTTGTTTTTGTTTCCAGTGTATGATGCTGTTAAATGTAGATATACAGATCATTGAGCTTTTGTTGTGTATGTCCTGCTGCATCCACAGTGGTCTGGTCCCTGCGTTGGCTGGTATCACTCATGTTGCGATCCAATTTCCCATATATGAGCAAGTGAAAGGCTACTTAGCCAATAAAGGTATTTATTCTTGCGTATGATCTCAAACCAACAATCAGCTGAAGAGGGTTGCAGTTGTTAATAAAGGCTGACCTCTGTTTTTGGTTCCTCTAGATGACACTGCTGTGGATAAGCTTTGTGCACGTGATGTTGCAGTTGCCTCATCAGTCTCCAAAATATTTGCGTCTACACTGACGTATCCTCACGAGGTATGATGAAGGTTACTTTGCTTATGAAATTCCCAGTATGTGATAGGATATTGTCTTCGTTGAAAAGATGGGCTGGTGCCTACTACTGTTCTGATTTGGGTGAATTCTTAGATCAATATGATGATTTATGGCTCACTGTGGGTTACATCTTGGGCTGACAAGAATATATTCGTGGTTGGACTTACATGTCGTTTTAGCATGATCTACATGTAGTCCTCCCTTGGAGCCAACATCTCGTATTTCAAATTTAAAGGGATGTGTTTGCTGCATCCTTAGATTTGGTTGTGAGATGAGGCAGTGATCTGCGCCCCATCCCGGGCGTATGACCAATGTCTGAACATGCTGCAATATTACGAACCTTAGTCATAGTTCATATTTCCTGCCACACAATTGAGGCTTATTTCATGTGGATGTTGTCAATTATCTCCAGCGTAACTGTCATGTAAAACACCTTGTGAAAGAAAAACTTCTTATTTTCTGTAACATTGGGTTGCTGTAGTATACCTAAGTTGTTGTCTAGCGAACGAAGTAAATTGTCGCAGATAACATATTTGGTGCTTCTATAGTTTGCCAGAACTTCATATTTGTAATCCGCTTGTCTTTGTTTGATCATTTCATCATTTTCAAAGTGCATTTTTCTGTCTGTTGGATTTTGGAACATATGCTTGCCATTCTGCTATGTTCCTGGTGCCAATAATGGCTGCTATATGTCTAGGACTGTATATTGCTCATGGGGCAGAGATGGGTTGAGCCAAGCTCGAGCATGCATGGTTCTTGGTTTGGCTCACTCATGATTTCAGAAGTTTCGAGCTGAGCTCGAGGGCATTTGTTGACTTTACTGATCATTTGTCTTTTCTAAAGTTTGGAAGTTTATACGTCTTACTATAATGAATTTTCAATCTTAATTAGGAAATTAACACGTGGAGATTGTTATTTGTTAATTATTATAGGTGGTTCGATCAAGGCTTCAAGAGCAGGGGCACCACTCAGAGAAGCGATACCTGGGGGTGAGAGATTGTATCAAGAAAGTATATCTAGAAGACGGCATCTCAGGATTTTACCGTGGTTGTGCCACCAATCTGCTTCGTACTACACCGGCTGCTGTAATCACATTCACCAGCTTCGAGATGATTCATCGGTTTCTGGTTCATATACTTCAACCTGACACGCAGCCACAGACACTCTGATCCTGACAAACCAGTCGTTACCTCTTTGCCTTGTTGACTAAAATTCCGTTGATTGACCCAGTTCGAAAGCAATATTTGCTTTCTAAATTCTTTCTGAACTCGGAATTTGAGGAGTTACTGCTCGATTGGAAGCCTGAAGCTTATTCTTTCCATAGAATTAAGCCTTCGATTGTGACAATGTGAGTGATGATGATGATAATGTGTAGGTTGATTAGATATCATTGTTATTATTTTTGGGCCGTGACTTAGCTGATATCATCTGTGTAAATTGACGGGAAATTGGTGTTATTTGATGGAAAACACAAATGAATGAAATGCAGATGTGTAGGTACATTAACTGGTACTAGAATTGCTTACTAATAATTTCTTGTATCATTGAATTTTTCCGGAAGACTATAAATAATTGGAGTTGGCTTATTGAAAATTGCTATTGAATTTTAAAGTTAACGCCCCCCCCCCCCCCCCCCACCCCAAAAAAAGGGTGGGTCTGCAAATGCCTTATGTTAGGGAATTGAAATTTGGAAAAGTGTTGAATGGTTGTACTTTCTGTGATCCTCTGATGGCTTAATTATGCACTGGTCTAATGTCTGGACTTCAGAAATTGTTACGGCTGCGTGCAAGTAGTGGTGTAACAGACTCTGTAAAGAAGTAAAATTTACGCAGAGGTTCAGTGTGTGTTGATAGTGGCTTATAAATGCTTGTTTCAACACCAGCCTGTGCTTTAGTAGAGTAAACTTGTCTCAAGCAGGGTTATTTTTCAGAAGCATTGGTAAATTTCTGGCTGCTGGTCTTGTTAGGACAGATTACCCGTGATTCTGTGAAGAGCATGCTGGCTAAGTTCATCCCTAAAATGGATAGCGCTAGCACCTGCGTGCTGTCCCTGCCATGTAAGAGTTAAGGAGGAAACTGTTGAACGCCTATTTTTTAAAATGCGAGTATGCTCAGAGTATCAAAAATATTAATGGGGTGCTGAACTAGTTTTGGAATGTGTTCTAAGCCTTCTAGTTTATTGCAATGGTATAAAAACCGTGCTACTCGTTAAGAGCAGTAACTATAAGCAACTTTGGATTTGGGTCACTGTTGCAGTACACTGATCAGATTTGGAGGGATCGGA
This sequence comes from Carnegiea gigantea, assembly GCA_029747015.1. Classification (NCBI taxonomy): domain Eukaryota; kingdom Viridiplantae; phylum Streptophyta; class Magnoliopsida; order Caryophyllales; family Cactaceae; genus Carnegiea; species Carnegiea gigantea. The sequence continues at coordinate 15,556 of JAKOGI010001317.1, forward strand.
AAGAGACTATTTTTCTCCGATGCAAGCTTGATCCTGCACAGTCCAGGATGGTTACTATTGATAGTATGGAGGATACGGAGCAGAATGCAAGTTATTAACTTTTGTTAGTACGAAACACAGGCATTGGCATCTATATTGTATAGGAACAAATTATACTTAGGCTTTAAGTTGCCTTCGAATTCAACTCTCTTTGGGTAGCAAACGGCACTTGCGCTTGTTTTGTGTTAAGAAGCTATTTGCGTCTCCCCCCCCCCCCCCCCCCCAAAAAAAAAAAGAATCTAGGACACCCTTGAACGGAAATTTTTGAGGGAAGTAGGCAATATCATACAAATAAATTTAAAAATCAAAATAAAGAATAACTCTATAAAGAGCCTAGTAGTTTTGGATTAGCCCTATCAATAGGCAAGTAGTTAATCAAGCAATGATAGGATATCCTAAGAAGCATGGACACTCTCCACGGCTTCACATACCTATGTCGGACACCGATACTCTCAGATTCTCTTTAGGGGCTCTCATATGCATGTAAATCATATAGACAACATTATGAAATTGAATTTTGTTATTGATAGTTGTAGAATGCTTGCTCTCTGAACAAGTTGTTATTGTCCTCATACAAACACAACCCTCTCCACGGATGAAAACATAAAACAAATTATAAACAATTAACACATAAGTAATAGAATAAATACTTGCTAACTACTGTGCCTACGCTATACATGTGGTATCCTTTAATTGTAAAAAAAAATAAAAATAAAAAATCACGTGTCCATGTGTCGTTATCATGTCATATTTGTGTCATGCATATATATACATCAGTGTTTGCGCTTCTCAAACGGTATCTATAGAGATGTCAATTTCAAAAGAATTTGATGTGGATCAAGTGACCACCTATATATGCATTAAACTACATTAATTTTATGACCTAATCCTCTTAATTCCATTTCTCTCTAAATGTGACGATGATGCTGATGCTCAATCTAGGATACCCTTGGAAATACTTTCTTGTGTGCGAAGATGACATAAAATGATGCTTTTCTTTTTGAGGATGAGGTAGTGGAGGACACTTTTCTCATGCCAAAATTTATGGGATACCCTTACTTCTCACCACATTCCCATTACCCCACATTGCCATTTTAAACAAACATGATGAAATCTTTTCCTTTAAATATCGCAAAAGTTATTCTATTGGGGGCAAAAAGAAAATCAAAGTACAAAGAAATAAGAACCATAAGAATTTTGATTAGAAACACGATCATAGATATGCTCTTTCCACACCCCCAAGGCCAGGTTAATTGCCACTAATCAAGCAAGTAGTGATGCTGCTTATTACTTGGCAACTCATTAGCTCAAGTATTGGTTGCCCACTTCGTGTCTAATTATATAAGGATTAAGTACATGCCACTCAACTAATTGGATCACTGGACATTTCTCCTCCTATCATTTATTTATTTAATTAATTTTTAAGTTTATTTCATAATTCGTATGGATCATATCAAGTAATCATCAAACTTGACATATTCAAGGCTGTTCTTTTCTATGGGAAATAGGGGTTGGAAAATAGGTGAAGTTGGTTGAAGTGGGTTGAAGTGAATATATTTTTTATATGATGGGTAGAAGTTGGTTAAAATAGTTGATTGAAGTTAGTTGAAGTAGGTTGAAGTTGGTCAAAGTGGGTTGAAGTGGATTGAAATTGGTATTTTTTTATTGAAGTTCGTAAAGTAGATTGAAATTGGTAAATTAGGATTTACGAACGAAAAGAATAGGGGCTCAGTAGATTATTTTGAATTTAGCCAGCTAATTTATGATTTTTATGACATTGCTGTTAAAAATTTTACGCTAACCTACAATATTGTGATTCTCCTAAGTGATAGGAAGTTTTTCAAGGGATTCAGCAGAATTGATTAAGTAAAAACATGCATTTAGGATCAAGTAAAAGAACAACTGCGACCCTAAAAACAAGGGCCAAAATAGATGGGAGAAAAATATCAGAAGACATATAGTGGGAGTGGGATGATTAATAATGATTGAAAGGCAAATGGAGTGACAAGAGGGAATGTGAGGGAAGAGAAAGTGAAGAGTCGTTCACTTCACCCTCTTCCACCTTTCATCATGGCGCGGTCGGCTCAAAGGGGTGGAGACACCCAAAAAGCATAGCAACACTGCTTTGTATGCCGTTTCTCTCATTTTATTTTACCTGGAATCCATGGAGTGCTTGTTCCCATGGGTCCCTACAACTACAATTAACAAAATGCAATTATTGTGATATAGGACTTTGGAAGAGCCCATCTCAAAAGCTAGCTCAAGGGTTGGGAGAACCCAAAGCCTATATGAACCCCACATCAATCCCCCATATAATCGATGTGGGACTCAAGTCCCATACCTTGCAATTGGAGCGTAACAATCCCACCATGCTCCGCAGCCCAGGCACCCGTGAGCTGGCTATGCGCTAGAACTTTCTAGCCTCGGGCGAACACTGCAATACCCGCGTCACCACCCAGGGTGCGAGGACACAGAGACATGGGGTTCGCTCTGATACCAATTGATATAGGACTTTGGAAGAGCCCATTCCAAAAGTTAGCTCAAGGGTTGGGAGAACCCAAAACCTATATAAATCCCACATCAACCCTCCATATGATCGATGTGGGACTCAAGTCCCATACCTTGCAATTGGACCGTAACATATTGTTGTTGTGCTTGTGAGCCCTTAAGAGCCCTTTTTTCCCCATTTCCTTTCGTTTGTGTTTTCGTGTGTGTGTGTTTTTTCTGGAGGGGTAGTCCATAGGGATTAAACCCGAGGAGGGGTTCAGGGTGTGGGAGGAGGTAACCATTATTTCTCACAGAATTTTACCCAATTCGATTGTCTGAATTTGTTCGATTCAGAATACATTGGGTACAATCATAAATTTTCCATCAGAATTTTCAATTCAGACAGTTTTCTAACATATATAATAGTTACAACCCTATTTTGTGCGATGGGAGAGTTGTATCCTTTATTGAGCCAACAGTATCTCGATTTACTGAAATGGAGAATCCAAGACCACAAAAAAAAAAGGACAAACATTTTTTGCAACGTGGTGAGAACCATTAGGGGTCATATTTTAATCTCTTTTTTTTTCTTTAGATTGAAAACAAATTAATAGCTATAGATTTGCTTAAAATTAAATTAAATCCTCCCCCCTAACAAACCTACCTAGCATATATACAACCACCAAACCTAGCTAAATTGTTCAGGTATATCTTTAACAAGACATTCTTAAAACCAAAGCGGCTTGCTTTAGTAACAGCAACTAATTATCCCTTTTCTAAAAGAGGAGGAAAAGGAATTGAAGATGAAAGTTCACACAAATTTGACCCACTGGCTACTTGGCAGGTAGTTCAAAGGGTTTGAGATTTCACCTCGTTCTGATCTCCTAAAAAGAGCGTTAAAAAGAAAAAGAAAAAGGTGAGAGAGGGGAAAATTAGAAAGAAAATGTGGATTATGACGAATTGTTAGGGGAAAAGACATGTTCAATGAGGAGGATAGTTAATAATTCCTTTGTGCTTTTGACAGCTTGCCAATGGCCGTAGTCATGGTGAATGAAAACGGATGTCCTCAGAGTTCACTCTCCTCAAAAGTCGAAAGTAAAACCATCATTAGTGATCATATGCATTCCATTGCACATCATTCCCCTAAATACAATGGACCCCTTTCCCTTTTCTTTTTTCTTTTTCTTTTTTTGGGGGGGGGAGATAAATGGAATAAGAACTTGTTTGGGACTGTTGGGGAGATCCAAGGAGGGAGCCCACTTCAACCAAGATCCATAGCAACAAGCCCAAGTGAAGTTTCATCCTAAAACCAATTGGTAATAGGAGGAGTACCCACTTGATTTATATACCATGACCCTTCTTTTCAAACTCCCGATGTGGGACTTCTTTACTCATGTGTGATATTCCCAACAATCTCCCCTCACACATGAGTCTTTTTCACACCACATCAACGCACGAGCTCCCCCTTGAGCGGAAGGCTTTACCAAGATGTCAAGCCACCATCATGTGCTTATCTACGCCATCGAGCCACGTTGCAGTACACGTATTACCACTTGATCAACACCTGTGTGTCACTTCACCAAACTCGTCCATGGGGTCCACCATGCCACACCTTTGTCGCCTAGCCGAACGCACCATCGATTCTGATACCACTTGTTGGGGAGATCCAAGGAGGGAGCCCACTTCAACCAAGGTCCAGAGCAACAAGCCCAAGTGAGGTTCCATCCTAAAACCAATTGGTAATAGGAGGAGTAGCCCACTTAACCTATATACCATGACCCTTCTTTTCAAACTCCCGATGTGGGACTTCTTTACTCATGTGTGATATTCCCAACAATCTCCCTTCACACATGAGTTTTTTTCACACCACATCAACGCCCGAGCTCCCCCTTGAGCGGAAGGCTTTACCAAGGTGTCAAGCTACCATCATGAGCTTATCTACGCCATCGAGCCACGTTGCAGCACACGTATTACCACTCCATCAACACCTGTGTGTCACTTCACCAAGCTCGTCCATGGGGTCCACCATGCCACACCTTTGTCGTCTAGCCGAACGCACAATCGGCTCTGATACTACTTGTTGGGGAGATCCAAGGAGGGAGCCCACTTCAACCAAGGTCCATAGCAACAAGCCCAAGTGAGGCTCCATCCTAAAACCAATTGGTAATAGGAGGAGTAGTCTACTTGACTTATATACCATGACCCTTCTTTTCAAACTCCCGATGTGGGACTTCTTTACTCATGTGTGATATTCCCAACAATGGATTAATATCAGAGTAACAGTATAGCGGAAGCGATAGGATGCAATAGAAAATCAGAAATTCAATCAACAAAACAACAGAATAATAGGAAGAGAACAAGAACACAGGAATTTAACGTAGAAAACCCAATGCGGGAAAAACCACAGATGGCGACAGCACCAGAACAATTCACTATGAGCAGGAAGAATACAACACGATCACAATCACCATAGTGATTTGATCTAAGAGCAGAATTACAACCTCTTTATTGTAATCTCTCACAAAGTACTTCTAGCTCTCAATGTATGTATGAGTACTGGAGTATTTTAGAACCTAGGCATGACCCTCCTTTTATAGGGCCTGAAAAATAGGGTTTTTCCCCCCTTTGAAAAACCCTAGCTGCCGCAGAGAAAACACCCTCAACGCCAAACCCTAGTCGCCAAAACAAGGCGGCAAATTGGCCGGGGCACGACCGTGCCACTTTGCTGTTTGCTCCGTCTTCGGCTCTTCGCCTTGGCACGCCCGTGTCTGTGCAGCATGGGCTCCCCGTGCCGATACTCGAGATTTTGGGCTATAAAACCCAACAGGGACCAAAGTAGGTGACATTGTTATTGCCTTGGATGTTTTGGTCTGGGATGTTTCACAAGTAATGTAAACCGTAGATATAGAAAAGTCATATTAGTGTCGGTATTTTATAGAGGAGTAATTTTCAATACAATATTTTACAAAAATTTCTTTTAAACAAAAGTAAGATTTAGGGAATATTGAGGGAATAATTTTCAATACAATAATTTATTCCATGTTAGCCTGTAAAGGTAAGTAGAGCTTCCCCCCCCCCCCCCCCAACTTATCAATTAGTCTTTTCGTTTTCCCCCTATTGATTAATACAAAGACATACCTAAGAATAGTGCAACTCCAATCACAGCTAATACATTTTTCAATCAATGTTAAAAGAGCAAAAACATCCAATATAAAAAAAATATATTTTTCAAGAATATATAAAAGTTTTCATTCTAGTCTCTTATCCCAAAAAAAAAAAAAAGTTTTCATTCTCGAACTGTATTAAAAGATCAAAGGTACGTAAAAGCAACCACCTAAGAAATTAAGGATGGTTTAAATCATATTACTCTTTAACTCTCATTCCTAACCGTAGAGATCAATAATTTAAGTAGACGTTAAATTTAAAAATAGGATAAAAATTGTATCAAGGATTCAAGCCAAGGCACCAAAATTCATTTAGGGATACGGAAATGCGATGACTGTCAAAAAAGGTAATTCTTTTTATATATCAGCTCTTCAAGGGTGCTAATTACTAAAAAGTGTTCATTCGTGCAAACTTACAGCCACAAAAAAAACACTATTTAAGCTAAAGCCATGGCGAGCCAATCAACTGTTCATTCCCTTCTTTCGAAGTTGCGCGCTATGCCTTGTGCCGATGAAAGGATCCAACTAAATTTGATAGACTCTTGCAGATATAAAATTGAATTTGGTACTCTTTTCTGCATATAAACAACTTTTAGTACAAAGTAGATCTGATAAATGAGTCATTTGATTCGGATATAGGTCGGGTTAAGTTTGGTCAGATCATGTTCGAGTTAAATAGCATTTCTGATCGATTCGGTTTTGCTCGGGTGAATTTCGGATTGGGTTGACTTCGGTTAATTGATTTTTTGTCCAACATGCATTTCATGGAAAAATAAGCAATTTTGTAGAAAATTTTGGATCGGATATGGTTCGGTTCGAGTCAATTCGAATTTTGGGTCTATTTTCGAGTGAGCCTATTTCGAATGTCGGGTCAAATATGAGTTCGAGTCGTTCGGTTCGAATTTTGAATCTTTGGTCCATTTTGCCATGTCTAATATAAAGTATTGGCACTTAAGACTTTTGCAAAGGGCCTAAGAATCCATTGTTCATTATTCCTTCGCTCAAAATGAGTGCCTAATTTGATATGTCTCGTATAAACATTAATTCATAAGAAAAGATATGTTCCTTTTACTTAATTTAAGACCAAGTTATTCAACTTCTTTTTATTTTTTTTGGTTGAAAAAAGGATATTCAATTTCTTTCAACTCTTGGAATTGTTTTTTACTTTTCTCCAATTTCTTAAGCTTTTAAAATTTTTTTCATAATTGTTTCATATTTCCACATATTTCTATAAGATTATTCACAAATATTGTTTACCTAATCTAAGGTAAAATTATCATATCCAAACATATACATAAAAGAAAATCGAAGTCCAAATGGGTTCATTCGGATTCAAGAGAAGCCATATCTTACCCAAAGTCCCACTTGATCCCACCATCATAAATGTTTTATATTCTATAATTTTAGTCACATTTTGCACTGTCCTATGTAGTAACACCTTTTCGACATCTACGATATAATTTTTGTTGAATAACTAATATAAAGCAATAATTGTAAATAAATCCCATTTACAAGTTTAAACTAAATTTAGTTTTATTACATTCTATGCAAATACAATTAGATTTACTATATCCATGGATGAAGTACACTGACAAAATCAGGTTAGGCTGCCTACAATTCATCCTTTGGGGTGCGGCCCTTCCCCGGACCCTGCGTGAACGCGGGATGCTTGTGCACCGGGCTGCCCCCTTTATATCCATGGATGAAGTAATTCTGATGTATTAGAATCACATAATACGTGTACATTAATGTATTACAAGTCTTGACTTTTCGCCTATTTTTCTTTTTAAAAAGATGTTGTATAATCACCAACCAGGGTAATAAACGAAGTTATTTGGTTTGGCCAGTCCTTGAATTCGGCTTGGTCGAAAATTGGCTCCGCTGACTTAAGTTTGGTTCAACGAGAATGTTTAACGAGCCAAGTCCAAATTAAATCAAATCAACTTGATTCGATTGAATTTGTTTATTTATTTTGGAAGTAAGTTACGGTTTTCTTATGATTTTATTTATATTTTGGAAATTGATAATTCAATTGTAAAATATATTATTGATCCTTACTGCCTTAAGTTGGGTGTTACAATTTCATAGCCTGAATATCTATCAAATCTGTGACATGAAGATTTGAATCATACTGGAAAAAATGCAGTATCTTAAGGGCCAACTAAACTTAAGCTCGGCTTAGTCAAAGCTCGACTTGAACCAAAATCGACCAGACTAAGCTTGTGTCTAGCATTAATTCAAGTGCTTAACGAGCTAGACCAAGCCTATCGAAATTCGGGCTTGACCCTTCTCGAATACACCCTGCCAGAAACCCACATTGTAATTTCTTAGGGGAGAAAAGAACAGTTCATACAGTTGTAAATTAATCTTTCAAAATAATTTATGAATAAACATTAATGCATATGTTGGCCTGGTTTGGCTAGTTAAATCACCCTAGAAGGTAGCGAATAGGGTGATGATCAATATTGCAAGTTAATTGAAATAAAGAGTGAAAAGATAAACGTGGACAAGGCACAAAAACTTTTTAACGAGGTTAGCCTTAACCAGGTTTAGTCCCTGCTTAGAATTTCCTAACTCTAGGATTAATCCAATTTATTAGGAGGGATTACACAACTCTAGAGTACACATACTCTAAGTTCCAAGTTACAAGTTAACCCTTCAACAAATCATTGGTAGAGTTGATCTTTCAACTCTATATCCCACCTAGTTACAATATTGAACAATACAACTCAAATAAGTGAAGAGCAATTTGAAGCTCAAACTATGCAAGTGTACGTTGTTGCTCTTTTCTCTTTCTTGTCCATCTTTCTCCAGCTGCAAAAACCTCTTAATTTATAGGCAAATGATATTGAAGAGGTTGAAAGAACTTTAGGAAAGTGACCATTGTTCCAAGGAAGGAAAGGATGATTTTCAACAGTGGTTCAAGGCCTTGAATCCCCTATTTTAAGCCCTTAAATCTGGCAGTCCTGCTACAACATCCATGATTTGATTTCGACTGTTACTTGCCTTGCTGGAGAGATATGCTAGAGCTAATTCTTAGCATCAACATCCTTCCAAAGAATAAGCTCAAAATATATTGTCATAATTAGGCAAATGATGATTATTTCAAAAGTATTAGCTCATAGAGAATCATAATATTATCTCAAGATCACATAATCAAATTTGAATATAAAGATCACATGTTCAAATTTAAATACTAAATTATCCTAAAGATAAAATCAATCATTTCAATATCTACTTATAATCATATTACATTAAATAATAGACACACTAAGGTAGGTCCAAATATAAATATACCAATAAACCAATTCATTTTTGTCTTTCATCAAAACATATTAATAAAATATATTTAAGTTTGAAGAAGCTAACAGTCTCTCCCTTTTTGATGAAAGACAAAACCTAATAGAAATAACACATGAATACAGTTTTGATTGTTAGACCATGAATGCATTGCCGAATACTTTTCCCCCTTTTTGTGTTTCATCAAAAAGGTAGCACAAGAGGGGGGGGAAATCGGAGCATGTAAAAATTATTGCAAACACTTAGCTCCTCTTAACAAGTCAATGACATATAAAGATGCTCCCCCTCAATCCATGGCACTCATAAAAAATATATAGGGGATAAAATACTAACCATAAAATTAATCACATATGCTAATGCTCATTGACATAAAATGCTCATAAACAACATAATGATGCAATAAGTGATTAACAAAATTCTTCCCTTATCAAGAGTAAATCGAGGCTATTGAAAAATAATCAAGTGATATAATTTTTCTCTTCTAGAAATAAGCAATATAAGTATTAGGAATCATAATAATTATGGACAAAAACACTGAGATTATATGTGCATAATAACATGTCATAATAGTATAACATATATTAGAATATTAATCACGCGCACCTTCTAAAGCAAATTGAAACTCAAAAATTTGAAAATCAAAATTTGTCAAATAGGAAGTAAACCATGCAAAGATAACATCACATTCTATTTGGTAAGAATTCAAATTTTGATTTCTATTCATATTGTTGAAATAGAAATTTCAAGTCATTGATTCAGTCATACCAAAATTTTCAGTTTCTGCTTATAATTTAAGGCTTTGAACCGTATTTCAGGGCCTTGAAATATGGGCACTGAACTGATTATCTGTTATTTCAATCTCCTTGGACCATAACACAATTTCCATAAGTATTTCAACATTTTTCGGGCATCCAATTCCGCAATTTCATGTTTTATTTTCACATGGATGCAAAATTCCTTGTAAAATAAAGTTATACCTTTCTTAAAATACATTTAGAAAATTTAGCTCTGTAATCGTAATTATGTACCATTAATGACCTTGTTACTTTTGGTACCTAAATTTGTATGCTATGAGGACCATTTCTTTTAATAGGACAATGAGTTAAAATATGTCCTGTTTTGCAATAATAATTGTAAGTAATAGAAGTCTTACTTTTGGAGTAATTTGATTTAACAAAGAAGTTTTCATAACACTTCTTTTTATTGAGCGGATTAAAACTGATTCCTTCTTTGTTAAACAACGTTTTTTGTGTGCCAAGAATTTTATTTAAATTCTCTTCTCCTTTTGAAAATTTGAAGATAATTTTTTCAAGATTTGCACACTTCACTTGAAGCTCATCTTTTTCTTTCTCAAGGACAACTTTCTCTTGAAAACTTTTCAAATCATTACACACTAAATCATTTGATTTTCAAAATTCAACATTTTCTCGAGATAATTCAAAATTCTTTTTCTTCAAATCTTTCATTTTAGAAATGTATCCTTCTTGATGTCTAATATAATATTAACTTACATTTAGAATAATTATGAAGACGATCATATACCTCATCCGGAACGTCATATTATATTCCATTTCCATATCTTCTTCTTCATCATCACTTTGCTTTCATCATCATCACTTGTGCTCTGATACCAATTGTTGGCTCGATTTAGCTAGTTAAATCACTCTAAAAGGTGGTGGATAGGGTAATGATCAATATCGCAAATTAATTAAAATAAAGAACGAAAAGATAAACGTAGACAAGATATAAGAACTTTTTAACGAGGTTAGCCTCAACAAGGTTAGTCCCCGCCTCGAGTTTCCTAACTTTAGGATTAACCCAATTTTATTAAGAGGGATTACACAACTCTAGAGTACATTTACTTTGAGTTTCAAGCTACAAGTTGACCCTTCAATAGTCGTTGGTAGAGTTGACCCTTCAACTCTATATCCCACCTAATTACAATATTGAATAATGCAACTCAAATAAGTGAATAGCAATTTGAAGCTCACAGTATGCAAGTGTATGTTGTTGCTCTTTTCTCTTTCTTAAGCATCTTTCTCCAGCTGCAAAAACCTCTTAATTTATGGCCAGATGATGTTGAAGAGGTTGAAAGAACTTTAGGAAAATGACCGTTGCTCCAAGGAAGGAAAGGATGATTTTCAGCATTGGTTCAAGCCTTTGAATCCCCTATTTAAAGCCCTCAAATCCGACAGTTCTGCTACAACGTCCATGATTTGATTCCAATGGTTACTTACCTTGCTGGACAGATATGCTAAAGTTGATTCTTAGCATCAACATCCTTCTAAAGAATAAGCTCAAAATATATTGTCATAATTAGGCAAATGATGATTATTTCAAAAATATTAGCATATAGAGAATCATAATATTACCTCAAGATCACATAATTAAATTTAAATATAAAGATCACATATTCAAATTTAAATACTAAATTATCCCACAGATAAAATCAATCATGTCAATATCTACTTGTAATCATATTACATTAAATAATAGAAATACTAAGGTAGGTCCAAATATAAATATACCAATAAACCAATTCCTTTTTATCTTTCATCAAAACATATTAATAAAATATATTTAAGCTTAAGGAGGCTAACAGCATAAAATGCCCAAGTAATAAATTGTACCCAGAAGTGAACTCAGTCAACTAAAAATGCAATTAACCAATTCTGTGAAGAAAGTAATATTGGTGAGTGTATATAAACTTAGATTAATCTCTTGAAAATAATCAAGCTATAAACATTTTAACGTAAAAAAAAAAAAAATATCCATGTGTTCTACAAAGGGGTGGTCCTTTAATTTTCAACTTAACATAATTATTTATACCATCAATACACAATTTTAGTTAGAAATTATCAACAATAATCAGTATTGATCAATAGTCATCAACACCGATCAACAATACATAGTCATATTTCTTAGTTATAATTTTCTATATTCAACACTTATTAGCATTGAAGAACAGCATCAATCAATGCTGGTGAGCACCTAGCAGTTATTAATAGCTTATGTTGAAAAGAATATAAATTTTACAATTTTTTATATTTTAAAACACATGTACATTTTCTTCCATTAAAAAAATTTTCTTCTAGTTTATTGTAATTTTTTTACTGAATTATACTAAAGTAAATATTTAATTTCTTGCATAGACTTATTTGGTAGATCCTTACCTAAACTTATCCTCATAGCTTGGTTGGATTTCCTATTAGATAGATTTATATTGTTGGCTTAGTGCTTTATGATGAGTAAAACGTGTTAAAACTAGAAAGATGATGTACTTTAATTAGCGCTGGAAAAATTTGGGTTCGAGTTAAATTTAGATCAGATAAATAAAACAATATTAAAATTTGCACAAGAATTTAATGACTAATATCATTTTTTTGGGATCGGACAATTCAGACAAAGTTAAATTTGGATTAAATTCAAGTTCGGACAATAGAAATATGAAAAATGTCATAAAATTCGGACGTACAAAAAATTAATGATCATACATGATTTTTTTCGAGTCAGACAAATTTGAGTATCCACATTAGATAAATTTTTATCAGTGCTAACTTTAACAATTGCAATCTAAGATTTAAAATTGTTTATAGTTCACATGGCTTCCTTTACCCTATAGTATAAACGCATGTAACCAGCTCAACTAATCTTATAAGTTGAAAATACCAACAGCTAGCTTTATTCTTATTTTTATTTTTTACTTATTTTATAGCCAGCTTAATTGACTAATGATTACGATTACTGTCAAAGGCAAGAGTGAATTAACATTTTGTATATATTGATTTTGATTTTGATTAAAAATTGAATAAATGTAATCCAAAGTTTAGCATTAGCTACTTAGCTATCCCCAATTCCCGGGGCACAAGCACTGCACAACTGACATTGCTGGGCAAAATATGTCAAAAAAGTCTATATCATACACCCAGAAATATGAATTCTCAGAATTCACAAAAGTAAAATATATATTAATAACCACTCGTATGACAAATACATGTTAAAATATATATATATATATATAATATATAACAATACATACTCTCATGTATATATAATAATTTGCTGTCAATAGACCCTTAAAAAAATAGCACTCCAAATTAGAAATTGGCCCTTTAAATCAGCGCGTGACAGGCAGTCGCCAATATTTGCGGCGAATACTAAGTTAACCACACTCTAATAGCGGGTTGAGAAATAAAAGTTTGACAGACAAGCCGTGACAGCACGTTAGCAATACTTGTTCAACGTGGAGGGTTATTACTTGCAGTTTGTAGAATCAGGTGAAGATTGCTCGTTATTTTATCAGCTGACGTTGTGGTTCAACGTGGGGTCCATCAAAACGACGTTCCGCTGGGTCATCCGCAATAACCGAGCCTCCTAGTCTTCGCTGCCGAGCCAAACATTTGAATTTTTTGAACGTTAAGGTTTGCGCACATTGACACGCGTCCACTTGCGCGTGCGCTGTTGCAACAAACGAATATTCCTAAATAAATATATGCATAGAAAAATAAAACAATAAATTAAAGGGCTTTCAGATGTCAATTTTTTAAATTAATCAATTTTATCAAATTTCAAATATATGTAGCATAAATAAAATTATGAAAAAAAATCAGTGCATATTTTGGTCGCTATTTACAAATCTAATTATTATAAAGCGACACTATACTAGTGCAAATGATTATTAGACCAAACCATGTGATATTCTCTTTCTGGAACTAGGCGGCCACAAACTCTAGCTTTTCTGCAAAGCCTTTGCCTTCAAGTTCGTCATGAGACTGGTGGTTGTGGAGTCTTCCCCTCTTGTAGGTGGTGTGCTGATCGTTCATTGATATCTTTTGCCCTAGTTTCGTTTTTTATTGCCATCGGTTAGTCGGTAGGGATTTCTGTATCTTGCTTGTTAATCAAGTACTCCTAGAAAACCATGGCTTCTGGGTTGGAAGATGCGTGAAAGAGGCTAAAACTTAGTGAGAAAGAGGAGGCAGTGTTTGATGAAAGATCGCTGCTAAAAAACTCGAGGATATTGCACTTTGCCTTTGGGCAAATTTTTGATAAATAAACAGATAGATTCCAGGGTCATGAAAACCGACTAAAGGGGCTGTCATCAAAGACTTGGATAGTAACCTTTTCTCCTTTCAATTCTTCCTTGAGGTAATGCGGGCCTATCGGCATTTGATGGAGTTGTACTGCTTCTCAAAGATATTGGTCGCTCGGAGCAACCCTCGGAGGTTACTTTCTACACACCGAGTTTCTGGGTAACAGCATATGAGGTCCCAAGCAAGCGATAAACCCAGGCTTTGCTCAGTCCTTAGCATCAAAGATGGGCACCTTTGCAAGTTGTGCAGAGGCGATTATGTATGAGGTGCACAAGTTCCTACACATAATCATGAAAGTAGAAATAGTACCTGCATATAATCCAATAATTTTTAAAAATCTATCTAAATATCTACACATAATTCATCAAAGCAGAAAATGAATCTCAAGTATGAATCATATATTTACACAAATGATCAACTTATTTCTGTTCATTCTTCACCATCAAGTGTCTACATGACACCTTAAAAGGCACTTCTAAATTTTTTTTACCTGATTTCTGAAAAGGAATAGCTTGTATAAATGGGAAATTCCCAAGACAAGTTTCCTAGGTTTGGCATTGAATGAACTACCAACTCTATCAAGGAAACAACAATAAAAAACTGGGTAAGAAGCAATTCTTGAGGCTTTGTATAATTCCTCGAATCACATGACCATAAAAGCTAGCATAGCCATGGATGGTGCATATTATATTATTCGAACATCTCAGTTAAAGGACTTTTGGCGTGACATTCACTATTATTTAAACTACTAGCTAGCTAATTGGATAGTGGCGTCAATTTCACCAAACTACTCAAAATGTGAATGAAATGGTGCATTACCAGCTGCTGATGTACTGGTGGGCTCCACAATTACCCTTTAGTAAGCCTAAATCACTCTCTTTAATTGTTGGGAATTAAGCTATGCATGATTTGATTACATATGCTGTTGCTTTTCTATCATATATTATTCAGGAAGGGCCTTAAAGACAATTGTTCTCAAAACACATGAAAAAGGGTCATAAAATTATGTTTTGATATCATAATTTCGTAGTTTGCTTTACTGTTAGGCAGGAAGTAGAAAAATGGCATCATTTGCAAACTCAAGTTATACGTTTACGTTCTTTTTTAGGTAATGTCTCCTCATTTTGCCTCATATTAAAGAATAATAGAAGGGGTTCCGTAGATTATTAGTGGGAGAGATTCGATTTTGATTATCAGCTAGATGATGATTGTTACGTACCACTACATATTCTCGAAAATTGGTCCACTCACTGAGTCATATCTCATGGGAAGGTACCACCAAGTAGCAATTTCAATCAATACTATGAAGACAACTTTATAACTTATATGTGTATAATCTCATAGAAAAGTTCTATGAATCTGTAGTGAACAAGTCTTGCCCTTCCATGATACATGCTAGTTCGTCCAGAATGGGACATGATACTACGCCTTGCCTTTGCGTATATATCTAGCTAGGAAAGGCAAAACTTATAGAGCTAATCACAATTTTATTCTATTACAAGGGCTCAGTCTGTATCTAATCCATATGTATAATAAATGGATAAAACTTTTCCTAAACATATATTTCTCATTGTTAGGAAATAAATATTATTTTACTATTTTATATGTAGGAGATTTTGTGATAATTTGGCTAGTTTCCTATTCCTTGCATGAGTTGGAGTCTTGGCGTGTACGTTTAGGGCTAGCTTGCACTTTGCTTCAATGTAACAGTTCACAGCCGTGGAAGAGGGGCAGAGAAAAGAGGGCACAAAGTTTAGCCCCAATATTTGACATAATTTTCTGCCAACAATTCTTTATGGTATCAGAGCCATGAGTAAAAGGATTGTAATCGACAATCACTCGCCCTACTATCTCCATCCATCCGAGGGGCCGGGAGTGGCAATTACAACCGTTATATTCAACGGCAAGAATTACAATTTGTGGCAACGAGCGGTTAGAACTACGTTAAAATCTAGAAACAAATTGGGGTTCATCGAAGGAACCCTTGAAAGGCTGGAA
Source organism: Carnegiea gigantea (assembly GCA_029747015.1). Classification (NCBI taxonomy): domain Eukaryota; kingdom Viridiplantae; phylum Streptophyta; class Magnoliopsida; order Caryophyllales; family Cactaceae; genus Carnegiea; species Carnegiea gigantea. Next base: position 31,634 of record JAKOGI010001317.1, read on the forward strand.
TTGCAGGAACGGGATGATCCCACTGAATATAACGCTTGGGAGATGGTGAATTCAATGACATGTTCTTGGATTATTAATGTAATTGATCCATTACTTCACACCAGCATTGCATATGTTGAGAAGGCTGCGTGATGTGGGAGAATCTGAAAAAGGTATGCTATGCCAAACACACCTAAGGTGCATCAACTCAAAATCGATATTGCTGCTTGTAAACAAGGAGGCCTCGAAGTGGTTGAGTTCTATTCCAAATTGATGGGTATGTGGAGTGAGTTGAGCAATTATATTAAAATCCCTCATTGTACTTGCGGAAAGTGTGAATGTGATATTGGAAGTAAAGTTGTAAAATTGATGGAGGAGGAGCACACTCATCAGTTTGTCATGGGTCTTGATGATGAAACTTACTCAACCATCCGAAGTCAGATTTTGGTGTTAGATCCTCTGCCACCTCTGGACAAAATTTTAACATTATTCAGCAAGGGGAAAATCACAAGCGGTCTGATGCTTGGGAGAGATAACAGAGCCGAGACTGCTGTGGCTTTCTCTGTGAGGGAAAAGTCGAATGCTGCAGAGAGGGGACCGTGCAAATGCTGTGGCTGCTATGGCCATAAAGAAAGTGGCTGTTTTGAGATTATCGGATACCCCCCACTGGGGCTCGCGGGGACGAGGGCGAAGTAGCCGAGTAGCAGGGGCGGACGTGGCGGCAGGTCTTTGACTCAATAATTTTATTCAAGTTCTGCTATCCGCCATTCAGCTCAATAGGTGCTTATTTTGCTCCTTTTGCTCTGATTTTTTTTTTTTTTTTGGGGGGGGGGGGGGATTTCCTTAATTTCAGGCAAACAGCTCCTAACTTGTGGAATTCCTCACAGCATTTGGCGATAATGACTTAATCTATATTAAATAGTCAATGAGCTTAGGTATCATTTTGAAGTAATTGACATGATTCACGATAGTGACAAGCTAGCCAACCTAACATTTTATAAAACAAAAACAAACTTGCACCACAATATTTTGAATGTTTTTGAAGGGTATCTCGAGCTGAGTACTTTAATAGACCAAGTACTGCAATAGACCAAACTGGGGCTACTAAAGATTTGGCAGCGAAAGTGCTGGTGAGTATGTTGAGGAAGGTGCAGTACTTTTGATAATTTTGATGAGGAATAACACTATCTTGAAAGTATTATTCACCTTATTTTAACGATAGTGTTGCAAGTTGGAAACAAATGCAAATTTAAGGACACAATGAAGGTTTTACTTTTCTATATCAGTAAACGCACCTAAAACCTTATAGATTCACGAATGATAATTAGAATTTAGAGGTAGTTTTTATCCTCATAACCAATATTTCTCCTATTTAAAAGGGCAGTCAAGAATGTCATTTCATTCTTTGTGATTTTTTGGATGATAATAGAAATTTGGCCAATAAAAAAGCCAAAATAATATATGATCGTTGGATGTAGATGCCGCGATGCATGTGTCGATTGCCAAGTGTTTTTTTAAATATCATATTTGCTTATTATATGTAACTAGATACTTTCCCTCCTAAATTTCACCAAATCCATTCAAATATAAGTAGGATGCTACAGTAGAAACATTCCTTCTTTTCATTCCATGTGAGATAAGCTGCTAGGCAAAACTAAATGACCAAGACAATACTCACTTTTTACAAACAAGTAACTACAAACAAGTAGCCTACATATAAGATCAACAGCAGATTGTGGCTCCATTCATATGCATGAGCATAGAAGGTGTTTGGTAACTAACTTCATCTCTTATCATGTTTTTAATTTGCTTGGGGAGGGGGGGGTTTCTAAAAACTATTAAAAGATGTGTAATTAGTCCAAATGGGATTCCTTCATGGATTTTCTTTTATATATGTACACTCTAAATGGACATTTGTGGCGTATCATGTATTATCTATATCTGTTTCACACATAGAGGGAACCACTTGGGATAGACTCTACCATTGTTGAGCTCTTCTTCCATACTCATAAAATTCGTGACAAGGAAGATGAACCTTAAGTTGATAAGAAATCACAGAAAACATATATAAGTCTTCATTCTCAGTAGTTTAAACATTATTCATATAATCTCACAAAGCTAATCTCTCTTATACGTTATGAATGTTTTAGTACTGCAAGTATCTTTTGAACACTTATTCCAAACACCATCAACACTCAAGCTCTTTAGATGACAACCCTCAAGATTAATCACAGCCCTTCTCAAATCCAAACGAATTCTGGGTGAGGATCAATATGAACAAAAAAAGGTCATATTTATGACATTGAAAATAAGGCCATCAACATGAGAAGTTCATCCCACTTTACTCTATTCGAATGAGCAGGTAATATCAAACTCAACTTGATGAGTTGCATATCTTGAGCTAGTAATTCTTATGCTTGCATATTTCTAGTTGCAGTTGAGCTTAAACTTGGCCAATTTAGTAATGAACATAACTTTAAGCCAAGTTAATTTATTCTTATTAATCTCTGGTTGGCATAAATGTTTTTTTGCAGGTACATGTAATCTGCCATATCAAGCTATATTGAATAATTTAAGGTGTCTAGTAACCAACTAGGGCCATAAGCTCACATCACAAGGTGAAAACTACCATATGCTTATGGAATGATGTAAGTAATTAGAGGAGTTCAATCAAACACTACGAAAACGTTGCTCAGCTCCGACGGAAAAAGCGACGCGTCATATAGGCGTCGGAAAATAACAGACAATCCGACGGAATTTCAGACGGAGGCCGACAGATCCGCGAAAATCCGACGGAAATTCCGACGGAATTCCGTTGGAATTTCGAAAACCCGACGGAAAATCCGACAGGCATGAAATCCGTCGGAATTTCCGACGGAATTTCCGATGGAATTCCGTCGGAATCCGTCGGAATTCCTACGCGGATCTCGAGCTTTTGGCTTGCCCGGCTTTAAATTTGGGGGAGGGGAAATTTTCGAACGGTATTTGAGAATTAGAGGGAGAAAGTTGTGCGAAAAGAGAGAGAGGGAGGAGAAGGAGGAGGAGAAGGAAGAGAGAGAAAGTGAGATCTTCAGTTTTTGTTCATCGAAAAATTTAATGGTAAGTGATATTTTCGCTTAAATTATTGTTTGAAATTAAAATAGTTAAGTTAATTGATATTTTTTACGGTCTTTGTTTTTCATGTTTTGCCGCTGCTAGTGCCACCGCTATCGCCGCCGCAAGTGCCGTTACCGTCTATAATCTGATCGATTTTTCAGGTGTGTGAAGGTTAGTAGAATTGTTGCGCTTTCAAGTTGTGTTAATTTGAAATGTTATGTTCATTTTTCGGGTGTGTGAAAATTAGTAGAAGCATGTTTGTTTAGTTTGAATAATTTATTTTTTCCGTTGAATATGAATTTGAATAACGTTAATTTTTTGTTTAATTTATTAAATATATATATTACAATAATAGGAGTAAAACATGTTAAGTATGTAGATCTGCAATAATTATTTGGTTATTTGAAAACGTTAAATATGTTAAGTATGTATATTATATTTTATTAAAATGAATAATTTAAGTGAAACAAGTTTATTTATTATAAAATATTAAATATGTTATGCATGAATATTTTTTGAGGTATGGTTTAATTTTTTTATAATTTGTTCTATATATGAAGAATTTTTGTTATATTTTTGCGAGATTTAAGTATGTTAAGTATAGATTGATTTAAATTTGCTAAGCTGTTTAATTTGTGGTTGATGCTCATTGACGCATATGTAGATATTAAATAATATTATTATGCTGAATTTATTTTTTGTACCGTATATGTTTAATTCTATTCATTGTTGTATTTTAGGTTTTGTGAGAATTTATTTTGATAGAAAACAAGTATAATATAACTTTAATTTAATATGTAATGTATGTTGATTTGAATAATTAAAATAGTTGTGAGTGCGTAAGCATGTGTAATATATGTTTTGTTTTAGTAAATGTTTTAGGAATGTTAAGTATGTTCGTTTTAGATTCAATTTGTTATGTATATTAATTTTTGATAAGTATGCGAATAATATTGTTTTCTTGAGAAATGATTAATTGTTCGAATGATTTGGTTGGTTTAATATGTACTTTATTTGTGTCGTAAAACATGGATGTGAATTACATGAATATGAATTTGAATAACGTTAATTTTTTGTTTAATTTATTAAATATGTATATTACAATAATAGGACTAAAACATGTTAAGTATGTAGATCTGCAATAATTATGTGGTTATTTGAAAATGTTGAATATGTTAAGTATATATTTTATGTTTTATTAAAATGAATAATTTAAGTGAAACAAGTTTGTTTATTATAAAATGTTAAATATGTTATACATGAATATTTTTTGAGGTATGATTTAATTTTTGTATAATTTGTTCTATATATGAAGAATTTTTGTTATATTTTTGCGAGATTTAAGTATGTTAAGTATGGATTGATTTAAATTTGCTAAGGTGTTTAATTTGTGGTTGATGCTTATTGACGCATATGTAGATATTAAATAATATTATTATGTTGAATTTATTTTTTGTACCGTATATGTTTAATTCTATTCATTGTTGTATTTTAGGTTTTGTGAGAATTTATTTTGATAGAAAACAAGTATAATATAACTTTAATTTAATATGTAATGTATGTTAATTTGAATAATTGAAATATTTGTGAGTGCGTAAGTATACGAATAATATTGTTTTCTTGAGAAATGATTAATTGCTCGGATGATTTGGTTGGTTTAATATGTACTTTATTTGTATTGTAAAATATGGATGTGAATTACATTCAATTTTAAGTTTATTTATTAAGTGTATTTATTTGAACAAGTGGAGTAAAATATTGTGTAATTTATGTATGATGCTTATTTGGGTGCGTTGTGATATATGTAATAGTTCTATTAAATATATTTTTATGTAATATATATATATTTTTATGTAATACATATATATATATATATATATATATATATATATATATATATATATATATATATATATATATGTTGAACTGGTTAAATAGACTTCTAAAAAATTTTTATTGTAATTGGTTGTAGTTTACATAACAATTAAGGCAATCATATTAGCAAGATATGGATGGGCCGTTGCATCGTCAATGGATGTATAGGAGAAGAAATCCTAATGGATATGGACTTAGAGATGAGTGGTTGATGGGAATTAATATGTTTGATGAATTTGCACGAAATCAAGAGGAGTATAGAGTTAATGGAGTTTACAGATGTCCATGTGCGAAGTGCAAAAATATGCAATATTTTACACCTGATGTTGTAAAGTCACATTTGTATAGAAAGGGGTTTGTCAAGAATTATTGGTATTGGACAAGTCATGGGGAAGAAGATAATTCGGAAGCAGGGGGTGCAAGTAGTTCACATTCTATGAATTTTGATTCCGATCACACCGATCATAATCATATGGAGAACATGCTTCATGCTGCCTTCCAAACTAATCAAATGAACATGAGTAGCCATCAAGACGCAAATCCTGAGGTATTTTATACTATGCTTGAATCTGCCCAAAAACCGTTGTACGAAGGGTGCAACATAACTGAACTTGAAACATCTATGAGACTATTTAGTATTAAACCGGGGAACAACATGTCTCAACGTTGTTTCAATGAAGTTGTTGACCTGATGAAAGACATATGCCCTTCTGAAAGTAGCATTCCAAAAAATTATCATCAACAACTCAGAAAAGTGAGAGATTTAGGTATGGATGTTCAGGACATTGATTGTTGTCCGAACGGTTGCATGCTTTATTATAAACATGATGAGGGGATGTCCGCATGCAAGTTTTGTGGACATGCAAGATATTTACCAAGGAAATCCAACCGACGAGGTAATAAGGTTGTTTCATATGCAAAAATGCACTATCTGCCTTTAATCCCAAGATTGCAATGACTGTATGCGTCGAAAAGGACTGCCGTTCATATGAGATGGCATCATGAGCACCGCCAAGAATCAGGTGTTCTCCGATATCCGTCGGATGGATTAGCTTGGAAGCATTTTGATCAAAAGTATCCGAATTTCGCAGCAGAGCCTCGAAATATAAGGTTAGGTCTTTGTGTTGATGGTTTCACACCATTTTTCATATCTGGAAGAGCATATTCTGTGTGGCTAATTGTAGTTACACCTTACAACTTGCCTCCAGATATGTGTATGACAACTCCATACATGTTTTTAAGTTGTCTTATTCCGGGCCCATCAAATCCGAAGAATAGGATTGATGTGTACTTGCACCCCTTAATTGATGAGTTGAAAATGCTGTGGGATGTTGGGGTTGATATATTTGATATTTCATGCGGGGAAACTTTTAGATTGCATGCCGCGTTGATGTGGACAATTAATGATTTTCCAGCATATGGTATTTTATCCGGATGGAGTACTCATGGGTTGTTAGCTTGTTCGGTTTGTATGAACCAAAATTGTGCATTCCAGTTACAGCATGGCCGAAAGCCCTCTTGGTGTGATTGCCATCATCAGTTCTTGCCTCGAAATCATTGCTTTAGAGCTAATAAAGTTGCCTTTCGTAAAGGAAAGAGCGTACACTTTGGCCCTCCTCAAAGGATTTCTGGTGAAATGTTGTCTGAAATAGTGTCGACATTGCCTAAAGTGACTGAAGATATCCATTTTTAAATTCCGGGATTTGACGAAAATGAACATAATTGGACAAAACAAAGTATCTTTTGGGAGTTTCCGTATTGGAAGCATCAACTTTTGAGGCATAACCTTGATGTTATGCATATAGAGAAAAATTTCAGTGAAAATATTATAAACACAGTGATGGATGTGCCCGGAAAAACAAAGGACGATATCAAAGTAAGAATGGATATGTCTATTCTGTATAGTAGGCAAGAGTTGAACTTGGTTACAAGAGGGTCAACTGATAGATTGTGTAAGCCAAAAGCCAAGTTTGCACTGTCATTACCTCAAAAAAGGGTTGTCTGCCAATGGTTGCGAGAGGTTTATGTGCCTGATGGTTATTGTTCTAATGTGGGAAATTGGGTGGATCCATCTAATATAAAGTTGCAAAATATGAAAAGTCATGATCATCATGTGTTCCTGGAGAATCTTCTTCCAGTAGCTTTTGCTGCTCTTCCGAAAGATGTATTGGGACCCTTGGTCGAATTAAGTGAGTTTTTCAGAAACTTATACTCCAGTGAGTTACACGTGAGCATGCTGGAAGAGATGAACAAGAACATTGCTATAATTCTTTGTAAGTTAGAGACAATTTTTCCGCCTGGATTTTGGAATGTCATGGAACATTTGCCCATTCATTTAGCCGAAGAAGCTTTGTTGGGTGGTCCTATTCAATATCGATGGATGTATCCGTTTGAGAGGTACTTTGGCTGGATGAAGCCTACGGCAAAGAATAAAGCTCGTGTGGAGGCATCTACGGTTAACGCATACTTAGCATTTGAGATCAAACATTTCGCTGAGTATTATTTTGAATCAAACTTGCATTGCCCGAGTATTGGGCGTAATGAGGATCTGCAACAACCTGAACGACAAATGCGAACTCTTTCGGTGTTCAACCGTAAGGGTACTCCGTTTGGAGAACGAGGAAGAAGATATCTTACTGAACCTGAGTATCGTGTCGCACGTCTTCACATTTTACTGAATTGTGATGAAGTGCAACCATATTTGGAGTAAGTATACCAATTATTGAAAGTTTCATTTGAATACTTACTAATTGTTCAGTGATAAATATTTAATTTCATTCGTTAAACATTACAGTTGGTTCAGACATTAATTTCGCGGTCACAATCCAAACGCGAGTGATGTGGAAGTTGACTTGTTTATTGAGGCAAATTTTGCACAATGGTTTGAGTATAATGTAAGTAATTTTTCTTAAGTAACCTACAACTCCTACAAAATATTTTTCTAACTGTAAAGATGATTACCTTTATTTTTTCATAGGTAAATTCTTATCGGGTTTTTAACGATGAGAGGCATGATTTTCTGGTAAACTTATCTCATGGACCGCTTATGGTAGTGGAATATTTTTCTGGGTATAAAGTTAATGGTTATCGATTTCATACCAAGGTTAGAAATGAAGGTAAAGCAACATATAATTGTGGCGTGTGTGTCAAAGGAGTTGGCGAAGGTGATGAAATAGCAGGGGATTATTATGGCGTACTTCACGAAATTATTCGTGTTGAATTTACGGGTGAGCCAATTAAAAAATGTGTACTTTTTAATTGTGAGTGGTTTGACCCGGATGTTCCTCGGGGGCTGCGTTATCCTAAATTTACCCCATATCCCGAGGTTAATCATACTAGACGCTACAGAAAGTTTGACCCATTCATATTTGCTGATACTGCAACCCAAGTGGTATATGTTAAGTACCCTGAGGGGATATCAGGAAAAGCGAATTGGTGGGTAGCTATACCAAACAAACCTCGCGGTGCTCCTAAAGATAAGGATAATCTAGAACTTGCCTATCAGCAGTTTGGAATGACAACCATGAATGTGGATAACGTAATAGCGACAACATTAGTTGATGAAACTGTAGAAGCTGATGATGTTGATGGACATGATTGGGGTGATGATCATGATGGGAATGGTGATGACGAGGATGAAGAAGATGAATGGGAGGATGAACCTGAAGACACTGATGATGATTATGATGATGAAAATATGGCATTGCAAAGTGATGATGATGACGATGACGATGACGATGGGTCCCACAATGATTGATTTAATATTTTCAATGTATGGATATTTATGTCTGTGTATGGAGTTTTTCTTAATTGCAAACCCAGAAAAACAATTGGACATATGTCATGTAATTTTTTCACTGACAATACTATAAATACTGGTAAGGTTGTATTTTTTTTATTTTGTTCTTATTTGTTAGATGTCTGGACTCAATGGTGGACGTGGTCGTGGTCGAACGGTCAGAAATGATGCGGGTAGAGGAGCACCACAACCGACTCCACAGTATGATCCTGCTGATCAAAATTATGAAACAAACACCTTCAGTGGAATGTTTGGAGGTTTTCTTGATCCAACTCAACCATTCGGAAATTATTACGGTAGTATGAATGAGCAACCCCATATGCAGCCACCTTTTTTCGGTGCGAGTATGCAGACACCAATCCAACCCAATATTCCATACATGGGTGGTACTTCAGCTACTCCATTACTTTATCAACAGTTTGACACTGTTAGTCCACATTTCAACGGTAATCAGATGATGGGGTAACCTAGAATGTCAAGCCACTCAGTGCACAACAAAGGGGTCCAAAATAAAGGGGTAGGAAGAGATAGTCACAGTCCTGCACCTGATAGTGAAACTGCAAGCACCATTAATAAGATATATTTACAACCCGATGGTGACACGTTAGTTCATTACAAACTTTGTAACTTCTTCACTAATCATATTTTTTTTAATGCCTACAGTAATTACTTTTAACAAATGCTTTTTTTGTTCTTAGTTTTGTTCCATACCAGGGTGTAGTTCAGAAAATTGTGGAAAGTTTTGCAGGTAAGTACCCACGTGCTTGGACCACGTGGGGAGAAGTTCCACAATCACATAGAGATATATGGTTTAATGAATTCAAGGTTAATTTTCTGTGCAACGAATTTCAAAGTTGTCATTGGATTGTTTGAGATGTTTAATTACTAATATACTCCAATTTTGCCACAGAAACACTACTACTAGCATCCAGACAATGAAGCGCAGATACGGCGTAACTTTGAGTACAGAGGGGCAGCTCGACTTAGGGACATTCTTGGATATGCCAGAAAGTACAACAAAAAGCCGAAGTGGTTACCACCTAGTGCTTGGAATGAGATGCTTAAACATTGGACTGAGGATGACAAGTTCAAGAAATTGAGCCAACAAAATAAAAAGAATCGATTGAGTGATGCTGAACGTTTTGGTCCTTCGTTACATACATGTGGCTCAATTCCGATTAGTGAAAGGAAAAGACGCCTGGTAAGGAATGTGATTATTAAAAAGCGTATTTCTTATATATAATGTATGGCATGAGTTACGGTTCTCGTCCTTGTTTTATATTTAATAGCTGGTTACTTTTTTTTTTCCTCTTTAGGCCAAAGCATTAGGTTGGAAACCCACATGTGAGGAATTGTTTAAGGACACCCACTGCAAGGTGAAAGACAAAACATTTGTCGATAAAAAATCTGCAAAAAAATTTGTAAGTTTAATTTGGCATATTTTATTCAGAGATGAATCATACGTTACAATTGTAGGTTTAGTATGAAACTTATTTATTTTTGAAAATTTTCAGGAGGACCATCACAACAAATGGCAGGAGTACTCTCAAGCTGCAACTCAAGGGAGCTCCCAACTGTCATCTATGACCCAAGAAGAGCTTTGGATGAAAGAAATTTGGACAAAAAAGGCCGCGTATACGGTTTTGGTACGGAGGGGGTGAAGTTGAAGAAATCAGCTACCATCGCAGCTGCACGTCACTCATCAGCAGAGCATTTTGATCCAAGAGAGCAAGCGCAACTTCTCAGTCAGAGCATAGCTAAGCAAGCCGAGGCTATAACTCAACTAACCAAGAAATAAGGGAAGACAGAGCGCATGCTGAAAAAAGTGTTCAGATTTTTCAAAGGTCAAAGTGCAGGTTCTTCCAACTACATCGACTTGAACGCTGATGATGATGAAGAGGACTCCCAAAATGACAATGATGATGATCCCACAAATTTATCTGACTCTGATTAACTGATATGATTTTCGTATAATTTATATAATTTGCGTGTAGATCTAAAACAACGTATATGTTGAACTTAATATTTAATTTAGCACCTTTTATTGGTAGATTGAAAACTTTATATGTATGAATATATTTGGAGATTATTGTAATATTATTTTTTTTTTTAGAAATTTTGAAATTTAGGAAAAAAATTTTGAGAGAAAATTTTTTTTTAAATTCCTCGGAAATTCTGTCGGAATTTACGAGGAATTTTTAAAAAAAATTTCTTGGAATGACCGACGGGAACTCCGACGGAATATTCCGTCGGAAATTCTTGCAAGTTACTGGCCTGCCGACCTCCCTGACAGTATCCAACGGAATTTCCGACGGAGAAACCCGTCGGACTCCGTCAGACGCCGTCGGAAAAAAATCTGCGACGAGCTGAATCCCGACGGCCATTTCCGCGTCGGTGTTTCCGTCGGAAACCCAATTTTCCGTCGAAAAATGGACCTTTTTCCGTCGAAATTTCCGTCGCAGATTAGATATATTTTTGTAGTTAAATGCTATCTCAAAGTAACAAACAACTTGTGGGCAGGATGCTTAAGGAGCACATGCAAATGATTCAATAAATCTTGAACATGAATCACCCAATGCAAGCTTTTTTTTAGAATGCATCAAGCTTCTGACTGCAGATCGCAACAGCACCTTAATAATCCTCAACAAAATTATGAAGGTAAAAATAAGGATGAGGATGAAGAATATGAAGTTGCTTCCGTTGACTATGATTGAGTTGTTGGCTTCTCTTCCTTTACATGGCGTGTTTAAAAGACATATGTTGTTGGTGTAGTTGAAAACTACTCTTTCAACGATGCTTGTGCATTGCTATGACCTTAGTAGTATTCAAAACTTTGTGGTTTGTAAAATATCTTTATGTTTCTCTGGCTTGTATATGCATGGTTGATACCACCCTTTGAATGATGTTTAAAATGAGTTGGTTGTGTGATATTGGATGAAAATCTGACATTGAATGGACCATTTTTAGTTGTATGCAACTTTTTATGTAATATTGGGAGGTCGACATTGTAGATTACATATTTAAAAAGAAAACTGCAGCAAAATAAGGTTGGTGTTGATGACGAGCAATAGAAATTTCCGTCAATATTGATAAGTGATGGGCAGGCCATTCCGCCACTATCTTGACATCAAATAAGCTTTGTCCTCATCAGATCCTCACAACTTATGTCACTTAATATGTCACCAGATCAACATCAGATCTGAATCAGTCGCAATTTCGTTAAAAACGCACAAATCAACGATAGGTTTTTTCCTTTGCCTCGTTCAGTGAAAAACTCTGTCGCTATTTTAATACTAGTCTGGGTCCGTACTTTTGCACGGAGCATGTTCAAGTAGACAATGTGTATATATATAATGAAATAATAAACGGAAAGTTATTGTAGATATAATTAGTATTATAATTGAACTGAGAGAATAGAAAAATTCAATGAAAAAGTTAACTATAGAGCAACTTCGTGCATAACTAATGGGCTAATCGATTAAAAACTATATGGTTGTAGAAAAGGTTGACATAAGTATAAGGGAGAAAGGACATAGTAAACTTGTTACAAATCACGCTATATGGATATTGAAAACTCTCATTCTACATCCAGACGCATAATTTCCACCCTCTACATCTATTCCTTAGTTGTCAAACTCGATTATTTGCAATTGCTAATTAATAAAACACCATAACAAAAACCAACAAAAAAAAAACAATTAATTGAAAGAAAGGGAGATCTTTTTTTTCCCATCAAATCATCACATCAAATGATGAAACTCAGTATACTCAACCAAATCCACTATCAAACATCAAACTAAATGGAACTTGGAGGAGACAAAGCAACCAAGAATCCTGAAAAAAGATGAAATTGAACATATTTAAGTACAAAAGAGTCAAATAACAAACCCTTACTTACCGAGACTGAAATGATGATGTGTTAGGATGAAAAGCAGATCAACATATGGAATAGATACGTTGAGAGTGCTGAGACGATCGAGACCTCATTGTTTTCCATAGTCATGGAGCAGGCAGTGCCCTTTGTGAATAGCATTATGAGTCAATGATGTCTCCAAATGAAACTCCAATACTAACTGAAAAGTGAAGACAGAGAGAGCCGTGCACAGAGAAATGGGATTGATAGCCCCTCGCCCCAAATAAATAAATGAAACCCTCAAATATTAAGGAACGCCCGATGAATGCATAGTATATTGGGTATTCCTTTGCCCATCGTGACAATGAAGCCCAAAAAAAAAAAAGGTGAGAAGACTGGAAGAATACTAATTGACAGATATATAAGACAAATATCAATATAGAGAGATCCAAGATGGCACTCAACTGGTTCTTATTTACCCACATGATAGCAAATTCTTCTTCTAGTCTGCAAAGCTTCATGAACATCATGAATCTTACCTGTCGTCACATATTCCACCGAGACCTTGACAAACGCCTAAACCAATACGACATTTTGCTTACTCAGGTTGGTCGTTCCAATTTTACATAAAATGAATTGATCAAGAACCATCTTTTTGTGCTTAACTAGACAAACCTTTAAAATCAACATTCGCAACCCTCAATGCAAAGATACTTTTAGAACCAAAATGTAGACACAACAATTAGGAAACTTCTTACCAAACCATATAGAAGTAAACATTGTATACGTGTAAGCTACTATTAGAAAATCTATATAAAACATAGATTCAAGAATTTAAGAATAGGTTCTTACTGGGGAAGACCAAGTTCAATAGTTGATCAAGAATTGTAGCATTTTTACATGACCCAAAAGCAAAATTCACCACGCACTCAGAGGTAGAAGTTCAGTGCTTGAAAGTTACCAAGCACTATTCACAAGTAAATCACGCCAACACAAGAGCAAAGCTATAGTAATCCTAGAATATAACATGGTCGATTAATCTGTGTCTAGGAAGCAACTATTAGAGATATTCTTGATAAAATTAGTAGGCAAGTTGATAGAGATTTTAATATAGTTGTTAGTAAGTACTGATTACCACATGTTCATAATTATGATAGGGTCTAGAGTTATGAGAAAGACAAAGCCACATTGACATAATTTTCATCAAGGTGCAAGCATGTAAGAAAGTTATGGCTACATATAAGCCTTTGATTGTCACATATGGATCATATGAAAGCAGTAAAACCATGAAAGGAAGGTTGATTTCCAAGAAATAGTCGTATGTGGTTGATCATAATTAGGCAACACTCACCTAGCTGGTTGAAGGTTGAAGTACACCAACATTTCAATCTCCATTCGCAGTGGCCTCCCTTCTCTAGACAGGCCAATTGTGCCCCAAATATACCTCTGTTTCATCATTTGGGCATTTAAAAACTAAAAATAAAAAATAAATCAAGATCTTGCAAGGGAAAAATCCTAAAAAGGTGGAAAAGCCACTTCAATATAGGAAGAAAAAACAACAATAAAGCTTCATTCCAACAAAGGGGAAAAAAAGAAAGGGAAGAGGAGACAGAAATGAGAATTTCTTACCAATTTGTTGATTGAAATCATCAATTTTTCCTAAGTGTGTGCCATGAGAAACGCCCATAAACTGCACAAAATGTAAAATATTTGCAAATTTAGTCAAAAGTGGGTTATCCTTAAGGACTTAACTTATTATTATTATCATTTGTAATTAAATGGGCTGAACTTACATTCTCTAATTGGCAATGACAAATAAATGAAAGGAAAAAAGCACAGTGAGCATAAGAACTAAAAGTTAACCAGATTTACAAATTAAACAAAAATTTAAAGATTAAATATTAAAAGTCAAAAATAATACTTAAACCATACCCTTAATCATAATTTACTCTCACCAATAAATGTAGTCTCCAATTGCGAGATCATTGAAAAAAGACAAAAAAAAAAAAGACCCACAATTGCAGAGGAATTAGCACCAAATTGGAAAAAACCTGAAAAATTATTCAATAAACCAAGATGTTTATGTATTTTACCTAATGTTTAGACCTTTGGTGCAGCAAGAAGACAGAAAACAGAGACACCCAAAACCAAACCAGAGACTTGATTTGCAGTATCTCTCCACATGATCAGCTTCCATATCATCTATCCCAGACGATCCAGTGCACTTTCTTCACTAACATTCTCATCTGCGTTTCACACAACCATTTCAAAAAGCCCATCATTAACACAAAAACCATTTGAAATAACGACCACCCTGAGAGAAAGAGATGAATGAAAACCCTAGAAATTAAAATTGGACACAGACTTGTAAAATTACTTGAAGTAGGAGCAGAAGGAATTGAACTATTCTTCTCTTACCTGGATTCCCACTTTGCCTTCTTTTCCTCAGCTTGACTACCTCATCCACCTGCACAAATTCTCTCTCCTCATGCTCAATCGTCCTCCTAGACCACCGAAGATTGCGGGGCGAAGGCACCCCATTGGAGCTACCCTTGGTCTTGTATCTCCGTCGCGGCTCAACCCCATCATCCACCATTTCAAGGCGGTCTGAAAGCCAAATTTTAGACTTCCTAATAGGAGGAGAGAGAAGCAGTAGCTCGCGGAGCAGGATGCAGCTTGAAAAACCATGAAAGTAATGCGCAATCTTTATTGAATCAGCATTTTTCAGGGGAGAGGGGCTGAAGATCGAAGGGGCAGAAGGAGAGAGAAATAATTGGAGGAAAGGGTCTGCAGCCTGTGTTTCGGGTGTGAATTTGCAGACAAATTTTGATGGGTAGAATCTAATTTTACACAGATATTTGTGATTTGGGTGAGAAAGAGAAGGAAAGTAAAAGAAGAATGGGAAATAGAGAGAGACAGAGGGAGGGACGATGGGCTAGCAAGACAGATAGAGAGAGAGAGAGAGAGAGAGAGAGAGAGAGTGAGTGTCTTGGGCGTGGGAAGTTACAGAAATAGGGGATGTAGAATAGGCTGCAAGATAAGTATGACAGTTATTTGAGAGGGTAGGAAATGGGAAGATGCATGGGATTGTGCGAAGCGACAAACTTTTTTGAAAAAATAAATAATTTAATGTGATGAGCAGTTATTGAGAATAGAAAGAATCAAAAACGGTTATTGAGCATAGAGAGAGGCTGTAAGTGGGGAATTGAGGGGATATAAATTTAAATTTAAAATTAATTTTTTATTTATTTTGGCGGGATTAAATGTGAGTCCTAGAATGAGGGAGGAAAGGATTCTCAACCCCTCACCCATTTTTACATCTATAGTATAAAGATTTCATGTTGCCTTTTCTGTTGTTGTTTGGCCTTTTTCACTAGTGTAATGAACTAAACAGGCTTTTAAGCTTAGACAAATGGATATGAAGTGTATGTGTCTTAGCACTTCTTTAATTGTAATCCACGAGTCCTGGATTCTGAGGTCTTGACAAGCCTTATTAAAAAAATAGGAGAATATTTCGAAAAGGCACCTGATGGAAAATAGTGAATGGGTAGAATATCAGTTTCGCAATATAAAGTTCTTTCATTAATGGATAAAAACATCAGAACAATTGTTAAATTAGTGATTTTGGTCATCTTCGGCAACGTTAGCTATATGATTATCATATTTAGTTGCTTAAGTAACAAGTTGCTATTTTAATACAGAAAATAATGGTTCGATTTAACTATTAACATATAGCTATTTAAGTTACCAATTTAAGAAAACATGTAAAGTAAATTCAGCTTTTAGGCTAACTGATTATTGCAAATTAACAAAACAATATATGTATAATTTGCAAAATATAAAACCAATGAGTTTTGAATTAAAAAATGATATGAAACTCCACTTTGCAGCGTCAAAGGCTATGAATGCTTCAAAAATGGTACCTGAGACATTATAAACTGCTAAAAACACTAGTTGGAACACTAGTTTACCAAATACAAATATTTGGCTGATTAGCCAAATATAAAACTACAGAAAGGTATTTTAAACCAATTCTAAATGTAAAAAATCTTGACGTTTAAAAACACTACTTTCAATGCTATTTGCTACTAAAAACGCCAGTGAAACATTAGTTTACTGAACACAAATATTTGGCTAATTAATATTTTAACTTAGTTAGGATACAAATCTAAATACTGTTACCGAATACGGTCTTTATCAAGCAATAGTAAATGAAGCAATAGTGGAGGGGAGATCATGAAACGTTGGTGTTACAGTTTTGAGTATGCCATTTCCTGTTCATCCTCTGGCTGGCTCCTCATGCTAAGGGTTGACAATGAATAATGAGTTTCAAGTAAGCTAGCAACTAGGGTGTCTCATGAAATTATTACTAGGTTAAATTGAAATTGTAAGTCAGTCTGGAAGATTAATTCTCTACCAACAGATGTCTCTTTGACAATTTAGCCAAAAAAGGTTTTGAAATTGGATGATTTTAAAACGAGATCTTGTAATCAATCCAGTGTTGCCCCTTTCAAATATGAAATAATAAAAATACCTGAACATTTATTTTCTCAATGCCCATTTGATAACTAGAAAATTTAAAATTGGCATCTAATCACGATTAGATTAATGTATTCTTCAATCACAACGAAAATGGGTGCTGGACTTAAACTTAGATCTATTAGTTCCGCCATAAATGAAAGAATTTCAATCCAATGCATTTGGAACATGATGTGTCCTATGGGTCCAACTTCTAAGAGGATCCAGGAATGAAACTTCTAGACCTAGAATCCACCTGCGATTCATATATATATATATATATATATATATATATATATATATATATATATATATATATATATATATATAGCAAAAAGTTATAGTGGTTGTCATTATATGATTATCACCACAATTAAAACAACCCTAAGCGTTCAATTGTCTTTGATTGATCTTAACCGTTAATTTTATTTTTGTTATAAAATAGTTAAAATGTACTATAAAATCACAAAATATATGTAAATATTGATAAAAATAATTTTTACATGACATTATTTGGTTGCTCTCCAATTAAATTGGAAATACAAACTTAATTTTAAAAAGAAAAAATATTTTTTTGCGAGTTGTTTTCCGACGATAATCTTAACTAGCGACTCCCGATGTCTCTCTTCCTTTGATTTTTGGCGACTCCTTCTTCCTTTGATTTTTGGCGATGGGGTTGTTCAACGTTTGGGCAAGAAGTTTGCCAGCGGTGCTCGATCATTATGTCGCCCTCTCCTCCTTTCTCACTTCTCTCTCGTATTGGGACGGGTAATAGTCATATTCCAGCGTCCCCTCGCTCATGTTCACCATCAAGGCTGGTGCAGGCTAGTGTTCCCACGAGAAGACGGGCGGCGTCTGGGTGGCTCGAAGGGTTTGCATTGCTTGTTGTTTATCGGGGTTTTTAAAATTTTTGATAGACTTGGTTATTGTACTTAAAAGAAATTCTGTATCTTTATTAGTATTTAATTTACCAATTGTCAGAAACCAGAGGAAGAAGGAGTCGCGGACACTAGAGGAAGAAGGACTCGCTGGAAACCAAAGAAAGAGAGAGATTGGAAGTTGGTAATTATGGTTGTCGCAGGAAGATAATTAGCAAAAATATTTTTTTTTCTTTTTAAAAATTATTTTTTTATCTCTAATGTAATTGGAAAGCAACCAAACAATGTCATATAAAAATTATTTTTATCAATATTTGCATATATATTTTGATTTTTATAATGTATTTTTAACTATTTAATAACGAAAATAAAATCATCGGTTAAGATCAATCAAATACACGTGAACGCTGAAGATTATTTTAATTATTGTGGTTGTCACATAGTGACAACCATTATAACTGCATCCATATATATATATATATATATATATATATATATATATATATATATATAATACAAAACCTCTCAGAGCTAGCGTATGACATGTGTTAAATTTTTAGAGGTTTGTATTTTTTCTAACATAATTCCAAACCTAACTCTAAACAACGTAAATTATTATTTTTAATTAAATTAATAAAAAATAAAAGATTTTCACTATCATAAATATGGAATATAGAGATATAGATATATTATGATGATAGTTACAGATCCTATCCACTATAACTACGCATTCTTGAAAAATAATAAGAGATTTCTGAAATCAATTATTATTATTATTATTATTATTACTACTACTACCACCACCACCACTACTACTACTACAACAACAATATCCATGAGATCTTATCGCAAATAATTTTAGAATATAAATTGATTTTTTGTTTTTTCTATTCACAAATAATTATGGGAGGAGCTTTTCCAGTTAACTTTTAAAACAATTATGGCACTATTTTTTAAAAAAATATTTTTGAGATAGAACCTTTTGGATATTTTTAAAAGTCATAATTTCTACAATTATATAGATACTCAGTGGGCACAGTAGGACAATTCGAGTTTGACAATTTATTTGTAGATATTAAGCGTATGAGTATGATTTGTGAACTATGATGTTTCAGGGCTGTCTTGATTTGTGGTGTCATGGCACAACAAATTGACTTAACAATCTAGTTTGCATTGTCAACTATCAAGTAATAGTTTTTTCTGAATTATTTCATGATTTTTAATGCCAAATTATGCATTTACTTCTTGAATTATTGGTTACAAACACAAAGCTGGAACTAGAAATCCACTCAAGACCTACTAGACCCCATAGATCAAAAGAATTTGAGTCCAGGTCGGATCTTTCCTCTTATTTAGAAGATCTAGATTGAAATTGGGTTTGAGTGAACTCAACCCGGGCTCAATCCATTACCATTCCTACTTTCAATGCTCCCTGACATTGAGAGGGAAGGAAATTCCTCATGATGTTGCGTCAAAATCTTTTCGAAATGGATGCACATAAAATCATATATTGTCTCTGAAGAAGTTTATGAAAAAGAGACGAACGCACTACTGTTAAGAATAAGATTTTTTTTAACCCAATATAATACTTATTATAAGATTCAAATGAGTGAGTTCATAATGGAGAACAAGGAACCAGTTTTCGAAGTCAACTAAAGAATCACAACACTAGAGCGCTCAATAAACAAAGTATCTATCTCATTTGAGGTAAAGGTGAGCGGTTTCAGATGCCCATCCAAAAAATTGGAAATGAGAATTGAATTCAAAATCTTAGGTTTTAGTTCCGCTTTCAGGGTATCTGCTATGCCTAATATTGAAATTTTAGCACCTAATAAATTAAATTGTTTTATTTATTTGGAGTCGTAGAAGGGATGTTCATCTTTTCCTACCTTTTTCTTCTATATTTACACAAAAAATAAAGTTAATTTATTAAGTTTATTTTTTTTTGGTCTAGTAATTCACTACAACAAGAGTGGGCTTGGGCAATGGGCAAAACTGTTCTGATAGCAAATAAAAGTGCTACCATAGGTCTATTGCAACAATTTTTCAACCGTTGCTTTTAATGAGCATTGCATTAGGCCTACCGCAACACTTTCTGATTCTTAGGCAATAGTTTTTGTAATTGTTGCATAAAGTCACAAAAACTGTTGCTATATGTCTCGCTATTGCAACACTTTTGAATAGATACTATATGGCAATGTATCTTTTATCTATGGCAACAGATTGAGTAGATACTAAGCAATACATATCTTTCACCTATTGCAACAGTTTGAGAAATTACAAACCAAATGCCTAGCTTTCAAATGCTGAAAATACCTTTCAGACATTATATGTTCAATTCGTACAATCTATAATTTTATTGAATCCCTTTGTGTACAACACGCCACCAAATGGGGTTTGTAAATGAAAGTTTAATGTCATATTTGATCAAACGTCAACTCCACATATATAAATGAACCATTAATTAATGAAATCCAAAATAATGTCAACCAAATCCCTCAAATTACCATCCATATACCAAAAGTCCACAAATATATATACAATTAATTTTCCAAAAATAAGAAAAGGGGGCAACAAATTTTCCTCCCCTTCAATTACTATATGTATACAATGATTTTTCCCCAAATAACAAAAGGGGGTAAAACAAATATCTTCGAAGCTAGCGGCCTTCATAACAAGAACTCTTGCTTGTGGAGGGAATGGATGACCAAAATATCTACACAATATATAAAATCAAATAGGCATTAAACACCCCAAAAGAAGAAAAAAATCAACAAAATTCATATCGATCTACAATGACATGAACAGTTCTTTAAGCTATCACATACCACAAGATAGATAATAGTTAAAACAAAAGTCCACCTAATATATAGATAATCGCTAACACAAAAGTCCACCTGTAGATAAGCGATAGAGATTCATTATTAGTTTTCTTTTGTAGTTAAGTTTAATGGTAAAAAAACATTCCTAAATCCAACAAATTCATAGGTGGCAGTTTCACAACAAGCACCATACCAACATTTCAGCTTCAAGTCATAGAATTAGAGTAGGGGAGAAGATAATCAAAGGGGAGGGATTGCTTACTGATGTGGTGCAAAGTTACTGATCTGCAAGTACAAAAGATATAACTGCTTGTCCAAGTGTGTCAATCGCCATGTCGGGGAATATTTCTAGAAGTCACACTTAATACTGCATTCAGGTTATATGAATGTTCAATGAATTCAGAACCATAATAGCATACAAAATTAGATAGACCCCAAACATAGTGCCTTCGACGTCCTTGCTTAGGAAAAGCAAAAAAATTGTCACACTTTTGATGGGCAAAACGTTCTCATCATGTTACATTTCAACAACAGAATAGAAAAAGTAAGATAAAAGAACAATTTCAGAAAAACAAACCCAGGTTCTGCAACATATACAAGGCCGCAATTAAACCGGAAATTCCTAGCCTGAAAAAGAATTGAACTGCTTAGTCAAGGCAAAAGCTTAAGAAAATTGGATATTGGATTAGAAACTAAAAATTAGAAGTTTATACATAAGCTCGAATTCCAAAACGACAATGAATGAACAATAAGCACTTAACAGCATCAGATATCCCTCCATCACATCAATGACAAAGACAAAAAGCTCAGCGTGGATTCAAGATTAAGAGAGCTCCAGGGATATCCAGATTAAGCATCCTTGCTGTTGGCAAATCAGAAACATTGTTTCCGAAAAAGCCACCAATATTGAGAAGCCTTAACATAGTGAAAAACAACTAACTGAAAACATATTGAAAAACTAACAGTTATAAATAAGGTAGTTATTAAAAAAAAACCACGCAAGAAGGTGTAAAATGGAGAGGAGGGACAAACAAAGTTCTTTTTTTAGGGGAGGGGGACTACCGCACCGGGCTACATAAAAGTTAAAAGTGACTAAAGAAAGCTATCATAGACCCACAAAAGAAAATACAAAAGAAGATGCTAACTCCAACCCTTTTCCCAGGGTAATAGAGATACTGGAAAGGTTCAGCAATAAAATAGAGAAACCAAACAGGAAAGGTGGAGATACTCGAACAAAAAGTTCACTAGGGGGGAACTTCTAGCTACATATCTCACTAATTAAGTCAGAAGAAAAGGTTGAAGATATGTAACTTTATGACACAACCAGCCCGCCGGGTGAGGGGAGGGGGAGCAAGCTGATCAAAGAGAAGGATTTATGAGAGCTGCACAGCTACCTAAGCAGAATTACACAAATGAAATGCACAATCTATACGCATCTAAAAAGCTGATCATAAGAGGAATCTTAGACTTCACATGGTAGCCTTCTCATCACTTGGCATAGTCTTTCTGACATAGACTTGGCAAATATAGCCCAATACATGGCAGAACATATGACTGTATGATATGTATGGATGCACATCAATCAGTCACTCACCCTCCCATGCCACCATGCTATAACTTTCACATCATTTGCTCTCCTAATACACAAGCTAAGCATCTATTGGACATCTAGCTTCTTAGCTAAAATAGTGTAATGATAGTAGGTTGTTTTATGCACTCATTTTTCAACTGATAGATGTTGGTCATAGGCCTCAGTTTACTCCACTTACTGCCAAACTGCATTTATCTTTTGCACCCTAAGGTTGAATTCTGAAGAGGGACATGTAAAACAGCAGCAAAATTGGGCATTAGACACACAAATCAGCAACAAATTGGGCATCAGACACACAACTCAGTTTTTTTGATAAAGAAAAACAACATGAAGAACACAAATTTTAACTGTAGAAAATTAGTATAAACACACAAATATTAAATCTTAATACTCCCATATACCCCCTTACCTCATGCTCTAAAATCGAAAAAAGGGTAAATAGGTCAAAAGAAGGACGAACAAACATAAACAGAAATGAACTAAGAACAAGAGTGGCAAACCAAAGAGGAAAAATTAATTAAAGAGATTTCTCAAAATCACCAAACCAAAGATAATTAGGGTTAAGCATATTTCACTAACCCAACCTAAACAATACAAAACCAGACCAATGCTAAGTCTTGCGCATTGTCCTAAGCAAAGCTATATTGGTTAGAGATGGGGGGAGAGAGTGAGAAGGGTTATGTAAAGCACACAAATCAGACACCAAATTGACTAATTTCAAGAGAGCAAAGGTAGTTACCAGCTGAATCAAACACCAATTTGACGATGGCTAGAATCGGGGCCGACATCAGAACCTCTCATGCTGCTACAGGATGCCGCCGGTGATGGCTGAAACACTAGGCACTGCAGTCGCCGGCGGATGATAGTGTTGGAGTGTCGTTGCTAGTGTCGAAGCGAGTGGTGTTGAGGTCTGGGAAGGATATGGTGTTCGAAGGTCTGGGAAGGCTATGGTGTTCGAAGGTTTGGGAATTCTGTTTTGGCCGTTCGAAGGAACTAGCTAGAATAGGGTTTGTACTGTTTTTTAATTTTCCTTTTTTTAATGAAATTTTGGGGGGAAATTTTGGGGCTTCCCAGGTTCCCAAAATCACTTTACTGTTTTGGCACCAAAAAAATTCATTTCTTTAATTATTATAAAATAAATAATGTATAGGCTAATGCAATGGTTTACTAATATTGCCTAACATATCTATTGCAACAATTCTGTGCAAATGTTGCAATAGCCAAAACTTTAGGCAATATTTGAAATAAATGTTACATAAACTATCTATTCCAACAATTTTACAAACTGTTGCCCTATAGCCGTTGCCAAAGCTTACTTTTGTTGTAGCGATAACTTGAAAAATATATAATGATTCATTCTTCAATTAGTAATAGCAAATCAATTGATTTTACGTTAAATTTACTATTTGAGGAGTCGTTTTTATTGGAAAAAATCAAAAAGAAAAAGAATAGAGGAACAAAAGAGAAGTTAGTGAAATATCAAAAAAATTATCCATTTTCTTGTCCCTAAACAGGTTTCATGTTCTAATTCTGGGAATTTTTTTGGAAACCAAAACTAGAAATAATTGGACCGATTCATCCTTTTTAGCAATGGGGATCAAAATTATTTGACCAGTTTTAAACCGATTACATGACAGTTGTTTAGTTGAGAACCTTACTCACCCCAAATCTGGGAATTAATCCACCAAGAAATTCTATCGGCTCAACCTTGATGGGCCCCATTTTGGAAACAATAATGCATTCATGAGGCTACGTAATTTAGGAGTTTAATTTGGGTACAGCGTCAGTTCTAGTACCAAAGGCGAAAACAACTAGAAATGGTTTACAATGACGACTAAATTAGAGTTTCGAAATATCAAAAATGAAAGGTGACAAATATAGCTATTAAGCTCCTAAAGAAAGTAGCGAACTGCCTTGACAAGGGTAAAATGCTGTTCAGGATTAAAGAATGTTTGTCAACTGGGAAGTTAAGTAGCCATGTACACAATCTGTTTCGACAAGCAAACAAAGCTGAGTGATAGATTGGATGGTGCAATTTGTTATGCAGCTCCATCTGGATTGATGTGATTGACGATTTGGAAAGAAGAAGAAGGTCTAGTGAGAGAAGAATGACATGAATAACAAGAGCTTCACTGATGTGTTGATAGGGAGAATAAGAAAGACTATATTCAGAGAAGGAAAAATTACACGTCTTCAGCTACCCTCTGTCTATATATATACATGTCTAAGAATGTAAAACTGAAGTTAGTTACACCCCTGTACATGTCAGCATTCAGTTATAACAAACTAAGATGGTGAGGCTGAGTGTTGTTTTGCTGCTGCTGCACCCTCTTGCAGAGTATTATCCTCTTCACCCCCTTCAAGCTGGAAGGGTGAGAAACCATTCCAAGCTTGGAAAGGAGATAGTTTTGCTGTGGAGAAGTCAAAACCTTTGTGAAAATGTCTGCCAATTGCTGATTTGTAGGCATGTAGGAGAGCTGTAGTAAACCTTCCAATACCTTTTCTCTTGTGAAATGGCAATCCAACTCTATGTGCTTTGTTCTCTCATGGAAAACGGGGTTCTTGCCAATGTGGATGGCTGACTGATTATCATAGAATAAGGCAACAGGTTTCAAAGATTGGACACCAAGTTCTTCAAGAAGCCTTACGAGCCATGTTATTTTAGCTGCTGCTTGAGACATGGCCCTATATTCATCTTCAGAGGAGGATCTTGATATAGTACTTTTCTTCTTGCTTTTCCAACTAATGGGAGAAGCACCAAAAAATAGAATGTATCCAGTGACAGATCTTCTAGTATAGGAACAAGCAGCCCATTCTGAATCTGAGTAGGCATGTAAAGAAAGTTAATCAGTGGCTTTGAGGAGAATTCCTTGACCAATGGTGCCTCGAAAATATCTCAAAGTATGATGAAGAGCTTGTAAATGAGAGGTTCTGGGTGCTTGTATGAATTGGCTCAGAGTTTGAGCTGTAAAACTCAGGTTAGGCCTGGTATGGGTTAGAAAGTTTAACTTCCCTACTAGTGTTTTGTAATAAGTAGGGTCTGTCAGAAGGTCTCCCTCATCTAGGGATAATTTGCAATTTAATGGCAAAGGAGTTGATGTAGGCTTCAGATTGGTCAAAGAATAATCTTGTAATAATTCTGCAGTAAATTTCTTTTGTGAGAGAACGATACCTTCTAGGATATAGTTGACCTCTAGGCCCAAAAAATAGTGTAGTCTTCCAAGGTCTTTGATACCAAAGCACTTGTGTAAATGCTATTTAACATGATCAATTTCTACTGGATTTGATCCTGTCAGCATTATGTCATCTACATATACTGCTGCAATGGTAATGTCTGGAGAAGATTTGTTAATGAATAGAGAATAATCATTTTTGGATTGCTGATAACCCAAGGAAAGCAATGTGCTGCTCAACTTGCTAAACCATTGCCTACTGGCCTGTTTCAGGCCATATAGTGACTTTTTAAGTCTACATACTTTGTTTGATGGATTGGGAATGCCTTTGGGAACCTCCATATAAACTTCCTCATTCAAGTCTCCATGTAAAAAGGCATTATTGACATCTAATTGAAATAAAGGCCAACCTTTTACTGCAGCTAAAGCAATAATACTTCTGATAGTGGCCATTTTTACTACTGGAGAAAACACTTCCTGGTAATCAATTCCATATTGATGAGTAAACCCCCCGATGACAAGTCTGGCTTTCAATCTTTCTAGAGATCCATCTGACTTTAGTTTCACCTTATACACCCACTTATTACTGATGGCTTTCTTGCTCTGTGGTAATGGAACAAGTTCCCATGTATTGTTAGACATGAAAGCCTCTATCTCTGTGTTCATTGCTGCAACCCATCCTGGGTCTTTGCAAGCCTGTTCATAGGACTTTGGTTCTTGCAGTTTGGTCAAAATAGTGACCAAAGCATGATGAGTAGTAGGTAGCTTGGTGGACTGAACAATGCCACAAAAGTAGTCTTATAAATGCCTAGGCTGCTAGTGAGCTCTAGTAGATCTTCTCAAAGGTACTGGTTGTTGATTTTGAAGAGAGGGATAAGCATTAGGTGTGGATATATGTTCATATGTAGAAGTACTTGATGTAGTATTAGTAGGGGAAGAACTAACAGAAGTAGAATGATCCATGAAATGGTCATGCGCAGGTACTTGAAAATCTTCAATAGCTGGAATGAAGTCTGTAATGTTGGGTAGAGGGGAGGTTGAGTGATCTTTGAATTGATGGAATGGAAAAATCTGTTCATGAAAAACAACATCTCTGGAAGTGAAGATCTTATTTGTTGTGAGATCAAGGAGTTTGTAAGCGTTTTGGCCATAGGGATACCCCAAAAATATGCAAGGATAGGCCTTAGGTTGAAGTTTCTCCCTTTGTCTCTTCAAAGTTGAAGCATAACTAAGGCAACCAAAAGCTCTCAAATGATCATAGGAAGGTTTAACTTTATGTAAAACCTCAAATGGAGTCTTGTAATCAAGTACTGCAGTGGGCATTCTGTTGATCAAATAGACTGCTGTGAGAAGGGCCTCACCCCAATACCTTCTAGGCAAATTTGATTGAAACATCAAAGCCCTAGTAATCTGTAACAGATGCTGATGTTTTCTTTCTACCACTCCATTCTGTTGAAGAGTATCTACACATGAGGTTTGGTGTATGATCCCTTTGTCTTTATAAAAGGCCAAAGCTGAATTATCTTTAAATTCAAGCCCATTATCAGACCTTATAATTTTGACAATGGCTCCAAACTATTTTTCCACAAAAACAACAAAGGCCTTTAGTAGTGGAAAAACATTACTTTTGTGTGCTAAAAGATGCACCCAAGTTGCTCTAGAATGATCATTAACTATGGTCAAGAAAAACTTTGAACCATTGTATGTGCTGTGTGGGTAAGGACCCCATATATCAACATGGAGAAGCTCAAAATTAGCTGAAGTTCTTGTGTCACTCAAAGGAAAAGGACTCCTATGCATCTTGGCCATATGATAAATTTGACAGACCCCATGAAGTTTGAGGTTATTACATTGAGAAATTCCAACATGTCTCATTTGATCAAAGGATAAATGGCCTAAACGAAAATGCCAAAGTTCTGAAACAGAAAAACAAGCCATGACAGTGTCTTCTATCTAGTTATTAGTCTTCAGAATCTGCCTTTCAAGAATTGCATTTGCTTCCTGCAGTGGTTCACCTTTCTCTAAGCAATACATCCCTTTCACTTCTCTACCAAGGATTACTGCCTTCTGCAAGGTGGGGCCCTGGAGTAAACAAAATTCAGGGGTGAAAACCACATTAGCTGAATATTGCCTTGTCAATTTGCTTATAGACAACAGATTAAACTGAAAGTCTGGAATATGAAGCACATCATGCAAAACCAAACCAGAACTGAGAGTCATTGAACTGATGTGTCTAATTTGTGCCTTCTTGCCATTTGGTAAAGTGATATAACAATGATCTTGAATGGGTCTGACCTTGTGTAAGAAAGATAGATCATATGTAATGTGATCACTAGCTCCACTATCTACAATCCAAGTGTTGTTATTGATAGATGGGAAGAAGTAAAACCTTTTATCTGCCAGAAAACCAGCTGCATTCATGTCTTCATTAGAACCTTTTGCTTGTTGGTTCAAGAGTAACATAAGTTGGTTATACTGCTCATTTGTCAGAGCAGGTACTGCAACCAGTGTAGCTTGCTGCACTCTATCTTGATTTTGATCAAAAGTGTGCCCTTCAGTTGAATGTACTTGAACAATTGCTGCCACTTTCCTTCCTTTGTAAAGTCTGTGCCCAGGGGGATAACCATGAAGCTTGCAACATTTCTGAACAGTGTGACCTGTTATTTTACAGTGATCACAGTAGAGTTGTCTTCTATCCTGACTTCCAAACCTTGGTGTCCCTCTATAATTAGGATTTGAACCCATATTTCCTTGGTTGTAATTCTGACTGTACCCAGTAGAATGACCAGAATTATTGAGATTGGTTCTTGGTTGGACATAACTAGAGTTGTAAGACCTCTGTTGAGCTGCAAGTGCTGTATGATTAAGGCCTGAAGCTTCCTTGCCATGAAAGTTAACATTGAAGGCAGCAGAGCCATGTGAAAACTGAGACATAGTACTGAGGGATCTCTGCTATTCCTCTTGTAGAATCAGGTTATATACCTGATCTACATCTGGTAGAGGTTTTATCATTAAAATGCTACCTCTCGCCATCTTGTAATCTTCATTTAGTCCAACCAAGAATTGTAATAATTGTTGATCTTGCACCAATTTATGAGCAGCTTTTAAGTAGCACATTCAGCTCCACAATTACAATATTTTGTGTAATCATCCCATAGTTTCTTGACTTGTGTAAAGTAATCTGCAACTGAAAGGTTATTTTGCGAGATTAAGCACAAATCTCTTTGGACTCTGAAAAGTTTTGTGCTATCGACTTCTCCAAACCTCCTTTCAAGCTGTAACCAAACATCTCATGCTGTGGATGAAAACAATATACTCTGACCAATATCCTTTACCACAGCATTAAGAAGCCAAGAAATAACCATTTTGTCACACCTATCCCACTGAGCAGCTAAGGGAGAAGTGGACGCTGGCTTGACACAATTCCCCAACACAAAACCTAGTTTATTCTTAGCAATTAAAGCAACTTCCATAGCCTTTCTCCAATGACCATAGTTTTTTCCATTCATTTGTTCACTCACAAGGATATTATTAGGATTATCCGATGGATTCAAGAACAATACATGGAATGGATTATTCATGACTGAATTCAGAGTTTCTTCAGCCATTTCTCAAACAAAACGATCAACAGTTTCAAAAAAAGAAACAATCAAGAATTAAAGAAATTTCAACAAGACAATCAAGATCTGTTGATTATGTCAAAGTAGGAAGTTAAGAATCAAGTGATAGTTTTCACCTGATTCAACTGGCAATCAATAGAATAGTTGATGATGATGATGATTTGATAAAGAACTGCTCTGATACCATGTTATGCAGCTACATCTGGGTTGATGTGATTGACGATTTGGAAAGAAGAAGAAGGTCTAGTGAGAGAAGAATGACATGAATAACAAGAGCTTCATTGATGTGTTAATAGGAAGAATAAGAAAGAGTATATTCAGAGAAGAAAAAATTACACAATCTTCAGCTGCCCTTTGTCTATATATATACATGTCTAAGAATGTAAAACTGAAGTTAGTTACACCCCTGTACATGTCAGCATTCAGTTATAACAAACTAAGATGGTGAGGCTGAGTGTTGCTTTACTACTGCTGCACCCTCTTGCAGAGTATTATCCTCTTCACAATTCGTCTGAGTTATCTTTGCGTACGGTGTATGTGTTATATGAGCCAAGTTCTTAATTACTAGGAGTATTATTCTTTTCCATTATTACTTGTATAAGCTACTTAAGTTGTTTGTAACTTACCCTTTTTTTTGGGGGGGAGGAGAGAGGGGGACACGGCCTATAGTTGAATTCATTTATGAAGGTTTAGTTTTTACAAAATAAATGATAAACATATATCATATAGACTGATCAAATTGAGTTGCTATTATAAAAAGAAATTTACCTCTTGAACTACTAAATATAAAGAACATGCACGTTCTTCGCGTTCAGAAATTTCATTTTGCACTAAAAATTTTGAAGCAAGTAATACATTTGATGCAAACCAATCAAAATATGTAACAGATGTGAAGAAATTTGATTTTTTTAAAGAGAAATCTAAAATCTATAGTAATATACGAAATCTCAAATCCGCAAAATCATTGATATATATTTAATAAAGAAGGCTCTAAGCAATTAATATTAAAAAAATATATGAAATCTCAAATTTGTATATCACAATCCAACTTGTTTTCTTGTGTCGTTTTTAAGAAAAGAAATCACAATCTAACTTTTATTATGATATAATGATGCATTCCAAATCGATGAAATCAGTTTCAAATATATAGGGAGAGGTAAATTTCTGAGTTCACATCTAATTATCTTAGCCATCATGTTATTTTTATATACATATTTGTAACTAAGGCGTGCATGAAGTATTTCAATTTATTAAAATTGAAAATTTTCTCTAATACCTCTGAATTGAGACCAATAAAATTTAACCTAATCATTAAAAATTGGAACATAATTACCCTGATGTGAGACTTAATATCCTCTCATTCTCATATTATTATTACACCAACATGTCTGGCTGTTAGGAATAATATCAGAGTAACAGTATAGCGGAAGCAATAGGATGAGTTAGAGATTCAGAATTCAAGTGAATAACAGAAAACAGAAATAAGAAGACAAGAGATTTAACGTGGAAAACCCAATGCGGAAAAAACCACGGACGGTGACAGCACCAGAACAATTCACTATGAGCAGGAAGAATATAACACGATCACAATCACCACAGCGATTTGATATAAGAGCAGAATTACAACCTCTCTATTGTAATCTCTCACAAAGTACTTCTACCTCTCAATGTATGTATGAGTACCGGAGATATTTAGATCCTAGGCTTGACCCTCTTTATATAGGGTCTCAAAAGTAGGGTTTTCCCCCCTTAGCTTGCAACCCTAGCCGCCAGGTAGAATTCCCCCTTGAACAGAACTCTAACCGCCTTCCGAGAGAGGCGGCGTAAACACACAGGGCACGACCGTGCCACGTGGCACGGTCACCCCGTGCCGTTTTTCTGTCCTCTTCGACTGGACGTTCTTTGTCTTGACACGCCCGTGTCCTGTGTAGCACGGTCCCACCGTGCCGGTACTTGGATTTTGGGCCACGAAACCCAACACTGGCAAAAAGGAAAAAAAAGATATATCCACATTGGAAATTACCTAAATTCATTTTAGATGTTAAAACTAGTAGTGAGCAAAAAGGAGTGACAAGGGTTATAGTAAACGGTTATGAGTAATAACGGATGATTCGAAGCAACGAGGATGAATAAGTACTTATGAACATATGTGTGAAAAAACAACTGTGACTCCAAAAAAGAAAAGCCGATTGTGAGTAGTGAAAATTTGGAAGAAGTGATTACGATAATAAGAAGTGGTCAAACATCTCTGTAAATGATAAAAAGCGATTGGGGGTGATCTTTAACTATTAAAACCAACAGCATTTGAACCCAAATTTAGAGCACACATAACGGTAATTTTTTATATGCTCCCAGGAGCATATATTTTTATTGTCGACTTTATATATTATTCATGTATGTATTTATTATATATTAATTTTTTAATATATACTTGCTAATATAATTATTGAAAATGTGCGTCCCTATCCCTAGGAGTATGATGTATATATTGCACATCAACCATCTCCTTCGGTAGGCGCCTGCAGCGCAAACAACTATCCGCCAAAAAAAGCCAGGAATTCAGCAGAGCGTGCTTGACACGCCCGAGACCACTACCAAACAAAGTTCGAAGTTTGAAATCCATCACTGAAATTCAAAGAAAAAAGTCGTTGCACACCTACGATTATGAAGCAGCAGGCTCGGGCATAGCTCCGGTAAAGCGTGTTGGATGTTGTTGGTGTTGCCTTTCACACTCTTCGCCCACACACCATCACCACTGCCAGCATAAAAGCAGAGGAGCAACTTTGATGAAAGGAGGGGAGAGAAACAGAGGAACAAGGAAGTGACAGAGAAAAAGTTTCATGGCGGAAGAGAGAGAAAGCAGTAGTAGTATTCTCAAAGCAAAAGTTAGGAATGCCCATCATCTAACTACACAGGATTTAGGCACCTCCAGATAGAAAGAAGCTTCATTCATCCATCTCTATCAGCCCCAATTTCATGCATAACTTTTGCTGTTAGAAAACGAAAACAAGGGATTGGATATTTTCGAGGAGAGTAAAGGGGGTTGGAGGGTACTTGCTTGTTTTTGTTAGTTTTCCCGATTTGTTAATGTTTGATTCTGCATTTTCTACGCTGATTTCCGTATCTTTGGTGGCGGGCATTTGAATTTTTGGGAGGGTTTTCGGGGGTTTTCCCCCCCTGATAATTTTATCTGGGGTCTTGAGAGGTGGCTTTTATGGCGAGTAGTGATGCCTTGTCGTTCACTGTTGCATCCGTTGTTGAGGATGTCCTTCAGCAGCATGGCAGTCGACCCAGAGGTCTTGATTTGGAATCCAGAAGAGCCGAAGAAGCTGGTAAACTTTTTGTGCTAACCCCGTCTGATTTTTACGTAATTTGGTTTAAATGTCAATTGTATTGTTGATGTTCTGTGATTCAGATGTAATTTGGCCTTGGTAATTCAAATTTTATGCCGTTATTTTTCTGCATAAAAGTGTTTAATGCCGTATTTCTCCTCATGAAATTTCTGGGCAGTTTTGAGTCCTGAACTTTAAAGATTATCCGTAATTTATGACTGTTACTCTTGATAATGGAAAATCTGTTGTATGCTTAATGCATGCTTTGTTTTGAATGAGTTGCCATTTGGTAAAATGTGTGCGACGTACTAGTTTTATATAATGTGGTTTGGTCTAATTAGATGTTACTTTTTGTGGGCATCACTGTCTCCGTCGTAGATTGCATATTAGTTAATATTTCAGCTCATTGTATTAGTGTTGTTAATTGAGTGGTTGATGCAATATATTTTAGCTTTGAGAAGATATGAAGCAGCCAGTTGGTTAAGAAAAATGGTTGGAGTAGTGGCTGCAAAAGACTTGCCAGCGG
Source organism: Carnegiea gigantea (assembly GCA_029747015.1). Classification (NCBI taxonomy): domain Eukaryota; kingdom Viridiplantae; phylum Streptophyta; class Magnoliopsida; order Caryophyllales; family Cactaceae; genus Carnegiea; species Carnegiea gigantea. The sequence goes on from JAKOGI010001317.1 coordinate 64,696, forward strand.
AGCCTTCAGAAGAAGAGTTTAGGCTTGGTTTGAGAAGTGGTTTGATCCTCTGTAATGTGCTCAACAAGGTTCAACCTGGAGCTGTACCAAAGGTGACCCTGGGCAAATTCCTAACTTATCCACATCCTTTTTGGTATATTGTAATGGGTTTCTGACATGCAATGAATTTTCCGATTTTCAGGTGGTTGAGAGCCCAAATGATTCTGCTTCGATCCTGGATGGAGCAGCTCTTTCTGCTTATCAGTACTTTGAAAACGTGAGGAACTTTCTTGTAGCAGTTGAAGAAATGGCACTTCCTACTTTCGAGGCATCCGATCTTGAACAAGTAAGCTTTACATTTTTTGTAAATTTGAAAGCTTTTAGTGTTACTGAACTTGGCATCTGCTGAACGGAATAGACAATTATGTTTTCAGAAACATCTCAATGGTGAATAGAGTATAACTATGTTTTAATTGCATTTATAGGGAGGCATATTGGCAAGGATGGTGAATACTGTTCTAGCTCTCAAATCTTATTATGATTGGAAGCAGAGTGGGGGCACTGGTGTGTGGAGATTTGGCGGAAATGTAAGACCCACCACAACTGTGAAACAATTTGTGCGCAAAAATTCGGAGCCATTTACTAATTCCTTGTCGAGAAATTCATCAATGTCCGAGAAATCCTTGAATTCCCTATCCCATGATGTTGACACCAATAAAATGGTTAGTACACTTGATCTATGGCTTCTGTGTTGTTGTTTGTATCTGTTTTTGCTTCTGGTAGATGTTGCTGTGCCATAAGATTCACATAAGTCAGGGGCCTATATTTTCACAGCCGAGTTCACAATCCTTGAGTACTCTTCTAAATGCACTTCTATCAGACAAGAAGCCGGAAGAAGTCCCACAGGTTAGTACTAGTGATATATCTTAAATAAATTATTATTGCAGTATAAGATACCCATATCCCAAGCCGTGTGCTTCTGTGATGCATAGAGAGTTGATAGCTCCTGATCAGTTGAACAGTGCACTATCACAGAAAGGTTGGAATCTTATAGTTAGTATTCAGAAAAATTGCGAGATATTGGGGCAACAACTCTTAGATGCTTAACTAGCTAAATTCTCAAATATGCAGATTAAGCTTGATTTTTCGCCAATGTATTTATGCAATAAGTCAGGTTCCCTGAAGTTTTCCTTTTTGATGCAGCTTGTTGAATCAGTTCTTAATAGGGTTGTGGAAGAATTCGAGCAACGCATGCGCACCCAAAATGACCTGGTATGTCATCAATCCTTTAAAATGTGCGGGAGAACTCAGCTTGTGAGGGATGAAAAATGTTGGAGATGATAATTGATTTTTTTTTTCCAGATAAATATGATAATTGAAATTTACCAGAGTTGTTTAAAACTAAGGAGTCAGTGATTCGCTGCGCTTACTTGTGTTATTCCAGGCTAATCAACCGAGACAAGCAATGGGGAAAGACTTCTGTGCATCACAGGGAAAGAAGCCTTTTTCAAAGATTTCTGCTGATAACTTCAAGGTAACTTGTCTTTTTTCATTGGAAACCATACAGCCTATAATTTTGACTAGGAAATATAATTTTGGCTGACAATGGGATGCCTGAACTAGCTCTATGTATCACTGTGTTAAAGTCCTATTTGTTCTTAATGCAGGTAGAGGACAGAGGTTATAGTGTCGCAAAGAAGCAGGAAAGCATCTGTGGCAATCATGTGAGGGATGAACAAATGAAAAGTCAGCTTTTGAAGCAACAAGTAATCTTTGATAGGCAAGGAAGAGATCTTCAGGTTAGGAGCTGACTTGGGTTATACTTATGTCTTGTTGAATGGATTGTGTTTCTCTGTCATTCTTAATGATTGCTTGCTTAGGAGCTGAAACATACGATTCATACAACAAAAGCTGGTGTGCAGTTCATGCAGACAAAATTCCAAGAGGAGCTCCGTAATCTTGGTACAGATAATTATGCCTTTCTGTTTTTTCTTTAGAAAACGTTGTTTTGGTGAAACTGAAAGAAAAATTGAGGTTATCATCTGGATGATAGACTTGTTCCTTTTTATCAGGAGCATACATGCATGGCCTTGCTCAAGCTGCATCTGGATATCACAAGGTCTTGGAAGAGAATCGCAGGTTGTACAACGAAGTGCAAGATCTCAAAGGTAACCTGGCCTCTCTTATTACTCTACATTTGTACTTTCTCTGTTGTATTGAATTTTCGCATCTAAATGAACAATTTTGGTAACCTTTTTCACTAAACAGGGAGTATTAGGGTTTACTGTCGTATAAGACCTTTCTTAGGCGGGCAGTCAAGCTATATGAGCACTGTTGAGCACTTTGAGGAAGGGAACATTAGCATCAGGACGCCTTCTAAATATGGAAAACGTCTCAAGTCCTTCAGCTTTAACAAAGTGTTTGGGCCAAAAGCGACACAGGGTTAGTAATAATGAGAATAACATTTCTTCTTTGACACAATGTTTTTCACATGGAACGTTCCTGACTCGAGTGTTTCATCACATACTACAGCTGAAGTCTTCTCTGATATGCAGCCTCTAATGCGTTCTGTCCTTGATGGTTACAATGTGTGCATATTTGCATATGGCCAGACAGGTTCTGGGAAAACATATACAATGGTAATGTTCGTTTCTGAAATCTTATACAGAGAAATTGTCGCCTGATGAGAATAAGCCCTTTATTGTTCCTTGTCTTTTTCTGTTTACAGACTGGACCCAAAGACCTAACAGAGCACAGTCAGGGTGTGAACTACAGGTCTTTGGGTGACTTATTTTATCTTGCGGAGCAAAGAAGAGATACCTTTCACTATGATGTTGCTGTCCAGATGATTGAGATATACAATGAACAAGTCAGAGATCTCCTTTCTGGTGGTGGATTGAACAAAAGATATCCTTTGTCAGCTGATAAAAAACTCTTATGTTTCATTGACCTCGGGTTATTTGCTGTTGGCGAGACTTCTGCATAAGTTTTGGCACTTCCAATGTGCAAGGGCATTAATATAAGTCTCCTTCTTTAATTACAGTAGAATATTGACGTAAATTTGATAAAATGAAAGTGGTGGAGATGATTGCTTTGACAAATCTTATCGTTTCAGCTTTTCCTTAACTCCTGCTGCACATTAGAAATCCGTAACAGTTCTCAGAATGGACTCAATGTCCCAGAAGCAAGTCTTGTCCCAGTTTCATCAACATCTGATGTTATTCATTTGATGAATATTGGACAGCGGAACCGGGCGATTGGTGCAACAGCCCTAAATGATCGAAGCAGTCGCTCTCACAGGTATCATTGCTATTCTTTCTGCATGTATGCTGGCTTCCTAATTTGCATGACGATCTTATTTTGCTAGTTGTCTGCAGTTGCCTGACTGTTCATGTTCAAGGAAGAGACTTGACGACTGGTGCAATATTTCGTGGTTGTATGCACCTTGTCGACCTGGCTGGTAGTGAAAGGGTGGATAAGTCAGAAGTGACTGGAGATAGGCTAAAAGAGGCACAACACATCAACAAATCTCTCTCTGCCTTGGGAGATGTGATTGCTTCGCTTGCTCAAAAGAACTCACATGTTCCTTATAGGAATAGCAAGTTGACACAATTGCTTCAAGATTCATTAGGTGAGGTCTTTTGTGAACTCTTATGGTGTTATTATCATATCTAATGATTTTGATTATGGGTTTAATATCATGGATCTTTGGAAATAACACCTTGGATAGCTCAAGTCTGGAAAAAGGTTGTGTACTAGAGGACCCCTTACAACGCGATCCATATTGTGTCATTGGTGATGATATGTTATAGCAACCATGGGGCGTGAATCTCTCAGAAGTAGATCCAGGAGAGATCCAGATTTAGGGGGCCCTGATGCAGATATAGGCTGTCTTTCCATTGCGAGTAGAGCTAAAGCAACAGAAGATGTTTGTATCAATATTATGTAGTGCTGCAGGCTGACATGATTACATATCATTGCAGGAGGACAGGCCAAGACACTAATGTTTGTTCACATAAGTCCTGAACCTGAAGCTATAGGAGAAACAATAAGTACACTTAAGTTTGCAGAGAGGGTAGCCACAGTTGAACTTGGTGCTGCACGAGTAAACAAAGATGGTGCAGATGTGAAAGAGCTAAAGGAGCAGGTTGGAGCTTGCTATCAGTGTCTATTACATGCTTTTTCCGTTGGTGTTGATAAAATTTTTCACATTTAGTTGCTTCTATCTTGCTCCAGATTGCCAGCCTGAAGACAGCTTTGGCAAGAAAGGAGGGGGAATCTGCCCATTCGCTCTCTTCAGAATCTAGCAGCCCTGAAGGATGCCGAGGAAAAGCAGATGGTCCTTCTCCTTTCCGTTTAAACCAGAATGGTGGAAACCGGCAGCCAATGGGCAATGTTGCCAACATGGAGGTGGCTTTTTTTTTCCCCTTCCTTAATTAAGACATCTTCTTCCTGCCAGTTTTAGTTTAACTTCAAGGGCCTGTTCTTTTCTTGCGTAAATTGGGGTGGGTAAAAGGATGAAGTGGATTGAAGTAGTCGAGGAGGGTTGAAGTAGGTTGAAGTGGATTGAAGTAGGTTGAAGTGTGTCGAATTTTTTTCATGTGATAAATTGCAAAGCCTATATCATACACTCGAGTGTATGTACTCCCATATGACACCTAAGCCATTATATATTAAAATATAAAATATATGACAAATGCACCGCAAAAAATATATATAAAATAGATATGAGAGCATGTGCTCCCGGGTGTACGTAATAATTTGCCGATAAATTGAACTTGGTTAAAATAGTGGAAGTGGGTTGAAGTAGGTTGAAGTGGGTTGAAGTGGATTAAAATTGATATTTTGAAATTTACCCACGAGTAGAACAGGCCCCAAGTCTATATGTTTTCTTTGTCCATTCTGTTCATTATTGCAACAACTCACTATCCACTGGACAGTATTGCTCACATCTGTCTCAAGAAAGTCTGCCTCCCCTCTTCTTTTTCTGAGCTGGCCCACTACTGGCCATAGATTTGGGGGTAGAGGGGTGAGCATGCAAATGAATTTGGCTGCTGCTGTGGCTTTGTCTTTTTGGCATGCAATTGCCTTTCATGTATGACCTGTCAGGTGATCAAAACCGGTGCAGTGGCAGTAACTCCTTCCCAAGGCTAGATATGATCGTTGATTCCTTTTCTGGGTATTTAAAAGGTTGAATTTTTCTGCATGTGATTGTTTAGTGGGAAGCCCCTTTGCCTCTTGTTGTCCTCGCTCTAGACCAATTTTGGGTTTGGTTACAACCACAATGTGATCTTTGTCCAAAGAGTTGAAAAGAGGGGTCTAGGCTTTACAGATGGAAAAATATTAAGCGATGTTCTAGTTCTGTCACCAACATGCAAATTTGAGGTGTAAGTTAAAGTAGACATGTGCATATTTCAACATCAAGTGATCAATATGTTGGAGCAGTGCATGAGATTATGAACCACTAAACTGCCAATCTTTTCTCTTTCTTGATTTTCTTACAACGCTGGGATCAGTTATAATGCTTTCCAATCCATCTGATGTACGGTCTTTGTAGTTTAGTGAATGTTTGGATAGTTGGATGTCTTGTGATTAGTCACTGGTGGCATTTGGGTGATGGATTTAGTCAAATTCCTAGGCTACCTGGACTAAGGTACTGATCTGGGTACATGCCTCAACATTTCAAGCAACTTTGTGGGGTTATAGTCTAATTTGAACTGTCGAAGTTAGAGTTTGGCTTTTTTTCAAGTTTCAAGGAAATTTTTGAGATTGTCTTAGTTAGATGTGTCCAATTGTTATACTCATGGCTTTATCAATGAGGTGTACGTCAAAGACGGGTAAGTCAAGAGTCCTGGCAACAAAGGTTAATTTCATACAGTTTACTTGCTATTACGAACTCAACTGATGAATATTCTATTCCTCCAAGCTAAAGATAGAATACTAATCTGTTGGTTTTGCAGGTATGTGCCAAGTCTGCACCGAGACAGAAAAGGCAAAGCTTTGACCTTGATGAACTGTTGAAGAATTCATCTCCATGGCCTCCGGTAAATAGTCCTGGGCAAAACCATTTTGATGATGAAAAAGATACCGATGAATGGGTAGATAAGATCATGGTCAACAAGCAAGATTCTCTTCCACAAGCGGAGGATCCGTTACATTGCTGGGACTCAGACAATGGGCACCGGACTGAATCCTTTTACCAGCAATATTTCCCTCATGGTCCCAAGCTATACTCAGAACAATCATACAACATATTCAATGGAAGCAATCATTTGGAAGTAACTAATGCTGATGACTTGGACGAGCTTGATGCTGCCACAAGTGATTCGTCTGAGCCAGACTTGCTATGGCAACTCAATCACAGTAAAGTTCCTACACTTTCAAATGGACTTGGGACAAATACCAAAAGAATTGAAGGCAGGCCGGCTAAGAGTCCAGAATTGAGGTAAGCAATTAGCCAATTACTAGTTTGATTCTGTGCCAGAGACTGTTATCTCAGCTCAAGCATAAGTGTATGATATGCATACATATCTAACAGTTCCAACTGCTTGAATTGGACTTTCTTAGGGAGTTCTATATGCAGTCTCTAGTATGGTGGCCCTGTTTGATTGCCATAGCTCTTAGATTGGGTTCAGATGAAGACTTTGTGTAATATAGATTCCATACTAATTGGTTTGTGTCTCTGAATCACAACACAATTAGCTAACATCCACCAGAAACTATCTTGTCCTTAGATAGGAAGTGCACCTTCCCAATGTCAAGGGGTACATTTACAAAATTTTTTTGGCCTGAACGAGAATCCAAACGTGCTTTGTGTCATGCAGTTTATGCTCCTCCTTGCTTGGGATGAGAACCCTTTTTGGTACATGGTTAGTTCGTCGAGGTAAATGTATTTGCCTCATAATTCCTTTCCGCACAGTGATCAACAATGGTATTCAGTGTCCAGTGTCCACCTCATCATGACTTACAAACAGTTACAATATACTAAGCACTCTTGACATGAGCTGTTAGGAGGCTATTTGCGATTCTGAGATACTCGGTCACCTTTGGAGAAATCCTTGATAAACATGTGCCAGACGAGTACATCTGCTTGATTTTCGACTACCAAGGAACCTCTACCATCTTTGCCATTGGCAATTCCCTTGACATGGAAGTGTTCACCATGTATAGATCTGATGTCTTTTCTTGGCCCTTTTGGGAGAAAACCCACTGGAGATGAGATGCTAATAGAAACCCTCTATTCAAAACCAAAACTGGGATAGATCGTTGATTCTTCTTTGTCAGCTTTTAGGTGATCAATTTTCGTTCATGCTTCATGCATCCTAACGTTATTTTCAACCATTGCAGCAATTCTATGATCCCCACGCTCGGTCCCTCGCCATCAAGAAAGGTTCCAAATGGTGCCCCACTTCAGAGAAATGGAAAGCCGCAACCTGTTTCAGCTGAAGGCAAGAGGAGACCTGGAAATAGAAAGTAGATAAACTATTTGTTTTTCAAGGGTATTGTTTCTCCTAGTCTGTCTTTTCTCCAAGGGCTCTTTTTTGTCCTTTTTTGGCCCTTTTTTTTTGGGGGGGGGGGGTTGGGAGCGCCAGAGAGAGGTGTGCTATAAATACAACATATATTTTTGAATTTGTTTGTAATTTTTTGAACGTACATACAGTTAAGCAATAATCCCTGTTGCTATGAATTTGTCTGCAAATTAAGAAAAAGAAGAGTTTCCGCTTGTGTTTGTACTTGGTTTTCCAAATGCCTCGGACATTAGACTATGACTGTTTAATGGCTTCCCTGTGTGAGCATGCCTCCATCCTGTTTGTGTATACTTTACGGTGTGTATGTCGCAGATGACAATCCGGCCTGCACTTGAATTAATGTGTTATCTGATCTAAATGATAGGGATCTGATGTCTATGACGACTCTTCAGCTTTTTGCCATACCTTTAGATATAAAATATCTATTTATTCCTAATTACATGCAAGGAAAGAGTGAATTTGTTTGATGATTACATCCCATCCAAAAATTCAGCATTATCACTTTTAGCATGTGCCGGGTTTTGATATGTCGTGCAATATTTGTGGCTTCTATGAGGAGACGGAGAACCACGCATAGGAGTGGCAATTTCACCCGCATCCAATGGGTATCCGTTCCTCCCAATTCGAAAAAGCGGGTGGAAACCCAAAATGAATGGATAATGGATGACGGTTTGGCGGGTTGGATTGGATCTGGGTGATCCTCCATCCATATCTACTTGTTTATCCCCTATTTACAATTAGTTTACTTTTTATTTTTATCCTTTAAATTTTACCTCTTTTTTGAATAATTGTATTGTTTGTGATTTTCGTCAAATTAATGTGATGAATATGATAGTTATTTATTTTTTCTTGTACCTAAAATATCTTTTTAAAACTTTTTAAAAGGCAAAACTTATTTTTTCTTATAAGTTTGCTAACATATTACACATAAGTTCCACCACCCGTTTACAACCCAATCTACAAGTTTTCACCGGCGGATGGTGGATGGATGGGCTGGATTGGATTTTTGCGAATGATGGGTGGATTAGATGAACCGAATGAAAGCGGTGATGGATATGGATGATGGTTCACCTAATCTGAAACCGATCCATTGCCACCCTTATCCACACATTGCTCGAGTGCCCCTTCGCATGCTCGATCTAGGAGGCAAGTGGAGTGGACAAGAAGTTTTGGAGCCGCTAGTTTCGGAGCATAAGGGACTATGTTGAGTTTGCGGCAGGGAACATGGACTTGGATAAGTTGGGCGAGTTCGTGGCTATTTTATGGGAATGTTGGAGCGCAACTACACAAGGAATAGGTTTGTGTTCAACAACAGACTGGATTGGAACCTATCTGCCTTGAGTCAAAGAGCAATTGCATTTGTCCATAGCTTCAAGGAAACACGTGCTAAAGAGTCCTCGCCATTAGCCCAACTACCATTTGTGGCAATCACCAATGTCGGGCTGCTTGAAGCTGAATATTGATGAGGGGATGCTGAGTGCAAATGGATGGGGTTGGGGGTGGTAATACATAATAGTGATGGTGATTTGGTGCTAGCAATTAAAGACAAAGCAAGGTGTGGGGTTTGCGGGTGCCGAGGTGGAGGCGGCCCGAGCTTGTCTGTTTGGTCTCATGTATAGGAAGGAAACCAACCTGGATTCTTTAGTTGTGGAAGGTGATTGCCTTTCACTCATCCACAAGCTCAAGAAGAAGCTTATTCATGATTCATATGTTGGTTATTTAATTAAAGACATTTTATATGTTGCAAGTTCATTCAGTTTTATTTCATGGTCTTATGTTGGGGGGTAATAAGGTTGCTTATGGTTTAATCCATTGGCAAGCATTGCACTTTGATAGTAGGGTGTGGGTTGAGGATGTATTGGATTGAATTGTATCCCATGCATTTGATGATATGTTTGTCTTTGTTGACTCGAATCTAATATAACACCCTTTCCCCTTTTGTTGATTAAAAAAAAAAAATGTAAATTTAGTTGTATATGATTTGTTTGAATAGTTCTAACAAATCTTTTAATTAGTTATTCCAACAAAACTGGGGGCGGGGGGATGGGGATGAAAACTTTAGACTGTGGATTATTTGAAGAAACTTGTCAAATATCCGGTAGATGCCCAAATCACCTATTTACTCCACCCCTTATGTAGATATGCTTCACAAAATCATGATAACGGTATAACGTAAAATGAATTTGCTTATAATCCTTTTGGGAGTTTTTACAGGGACTTGAGTTCAAATCCTGCCCATATGATAACATTTGGAGTTGTTGCAAGTGGATCCTTGGATGGAAGGATGTGGTAATCATGCTTGGTAGAACAAAGCTAGGAGGATGCTACTCACTTGAGTCTATGACCGGTTCTTTCTAACTCTTACAACTCACATATGATAGCTCCAGCATCCAACCGTTGGGATCCTATGCCTGATGGTCGAGAATGGAGACTTACATCTGAGCCCCTCTCACCTTAGCATATAATGTCAATTAGACTCTTTGAATCTCCGAAGTGAAGATCTATGCAATCTCCTATATCTCCCGTGTGCACTACTAATTTTAGGCTGCACTGAGAATTCTGTGAGACTAAAATCCAATATCTACTTTCATATGCCATCAGTAGCCCTTCTTAAGTACGCCACTTTAATGTACTTATTCAGTTGTTTGTTGGCTCCTCAAAGATCTATGATTCACTGAGAAACTGAAGGGAAGGTTGTCCATCTTGTCCATAAAGAGGTCTTCTACTGCAAGAACGTAATTAGGATAATGCATTCACGATAATTTATGAGCATCAGGGAGGCAATTGCAACCAGATTAGACCATGGCAATGGCAACACAAAGTTTAGGGACAAACAATAAAGATGATGATGGCTCAATGATGATTGAATTTATGGAAATAGCACCTAGCGAATGAGGGGTAAGGCATTGTAGGTGAACACTCCCATGATTGGAGGAGTTTGTTGACTTACTTATTAATCACAATGATTTTGATGAAACACAAAATTAGAGACTTAGATGTTGCATTAAAAAGATGTAATGCATGAAAAGAAAAGCCATATATACTAGTAGAATCATAAAGAAAATTATGGAGAAAATATGAAAGATTGTATGCATATCACATTTATTGGAAAGATTGTATGCAATATTATTTAAAGGCAAAGATATCATAAGATTAATTATGCATGCTAGGCAAGAGACAATCTGGAAAATATTATTCAAATAAAAAGGATTTTATTTGATTAAATGATTCTATCCTTGATTCTAGCCATGACAAAATATTGTCCTTATTTAATTAGAATATTCTAGCAATATTACTTGATTGGAATATTCTTTTTGAATTTCAAACTTGATCTCATAAAGATTATATTGCATGATTTTATTTTATTTCAACATAATATATTTTGTTGCCAAGCTTCAAAGAGATTCAAGGGAAGAGATTGTGAGCATATACTTTCTTATTGGAGAAGATCACAGGATAAAATCAGAATATCGTTGATGAGACACTTCCCTATTGGATGATGAGAGTCACAACTTGCAAGGCTATAAATACTTATCATAAGAGCAAGAGCAAAAATATCCAAGCAAGTGAAAAAGAGCACTGAGACATACACTGTGTTATCATACTGAGCTTTGTATTCAGATCAAAAGAATTGAGTTATACTGAGCATTGAATTGTAATCAAAATTCTTGAGAGATCTTGAGGAATTCTTATTAAGGAGTGAACGAAGGAGATGGTATGAGGTCACAACTCCTCCCAAACTTAAATCAGTGGTTGATTTAAGTAGCTGAGATCTTTAGAGTGTGATGCTCTGAAAGAAAGTGTGATGGTTCATCTTAATAAGAAAAGTAGAGCGTTGAATCCTAGAGTTGGATAACTCTAGGTGGGGACCTAAGCCTGTTGAGGCCCAACTCGTTAAAATATCCTTGAGTTTTGTCTCTCTTTTATTTCAGTTCTCACTTTGAGTTTTGTTTTTAATTTTCTAAGATCACCCTATTCACCCCCTTCTAGGGTAATCTAAACCTTCAATTGGTATCAGAGCCAGTCCCACACTCTTTGACTTAATAGTCGAGTGGGTAACGATCATGGCCTTTTCTGGTGATATCAATATCGAAGGAAGATCCACTATTAGACCTTCATTGTTTAAAGGATCCAATTTCTCCTACTGGAAAAATGTTATATAAATTTTTATTGAATCTACTGATATGGAATTGTGAGAAATTGTAAACAATGGGCCTTATGCTATTCCTAGAATAAAAAATGACAAAGGAGAAGATATTGATAAACCAAAGGATCAGTACACTAGTGCTGACTGGGAAAAACTTACAAAAAACTCAAAGGCCAAACACATACTTTATTGTGGTTTAGATGCTAATGAATATAACAGAATTTCTGCCTGTGATACAACTAAAGAGATCTGGAGCAAGCTAATTTTTACCTACAAAGGAACAAGCCAAGTCCGTGAGACAAAGATGAACATGTTTGTTCATCAATATGAACTGTTTAAAATGCAGGCTGACGAATCAATCAAAGACATATTTACTCGCTTCACTGACATCACCAACAACTTAAAGTCCCTCAGAAAGACCTATACTAATGAAGAAATGGTAAGGAAGATCCTTCGGTGTCTCCCTAAAAATAAGTGGGGCCCAAAGGTCACTGCCATTGAGGAAGCACAAGATCTGAAGAAGCTTGAACTAGACGATCTTCTAGGGAAGCTTCTAACCCATGAGATCCACCTCAAAGAAGATGAAGGTGGCAGTTCTAAGAATGGGATAGCCTTAAAAGCCTCAAAAGAAGATTGCTCTTCAAATGAGGAGGAACCTGAGGACAATGATGAAGAAGCCTTCTCCTTAATTGTGAGAGGTCTCAACAAAATGGGTCTAAGAAAGAAGTTCAACCATAAAAGCTTCAACCAGAAAGGATCCACACTTAAGAGAAATGAGAAAGGTAAGTCTTACAACAAAAATGAAACTAACGTCAGTGCTTGTTATGGTTATGATGTACTAGGTCACATGCTGAAGGACTGCTCCCTACTTCAAAAAGCAGGAGAAAGAAGAAAATTCAAAAGCAAAGAGAACAAGAAAGCCATGATAGCTGCTTGGAGTGACAGTGAATCAAGTGAGAGTGACAATTATGAAGAACATGTGGTTAACACATGTCTTATAGCTAAGGACATGCAAGAAGAAAAGCAATCTGAATATGGAATCACTGATGAGGTAGACATATCATTCTTGTATGACTGTTCCAAAGATGAATTAATCGATGCATTAATCAGCTTCGCCAAACTAGAAGAAAAATATATGTCTAAATACAAAGAACTCAAGAAAAGGGTAAGAGAGCTATGCAAGAAAAATGTAGATCTAGGAAAATTGAATAATGATCTTCAAGTAAAAGTTAAGGACCTAGAGGCTAAAAATATAGAACCATCCACCAAGTGTGATGTAAATCACAAGACAATTCTTAAATTTACTCAAGGACAAGAAAATCTAGACAAACTGCTTTGTACTCAAAGGACATCATTTAACAAAGAAGGCCTTGGATATAATCACTTTAACCAAAAGAAAATCTATAAAAACTTCTTTGTAAAACCCACACTACATAAAGATAACACCAGGACTTGCAATTATTTTTCAAAGGAAGGCCACATGAATTATTCTTGTCCACTTAAAAAAGGGTCTTCTAAAATCATTCAAATTTGGGTCCCTAAAGGGCCAAGACCTCCTACTTTGATTCCTTATGATTTCAGATCTAGATTTAATGCCAAAAGCACAAGGAAGGGTTGATTTTCTGTTTTGCAGGTATGCCTGAAGTCTGGGAAAGATCTGTGGTATCTCGACAGCGGGTGTTCAAGGCACATGAGTGGAAATGCTTCCCTGTTCACCAAAATCAAAAAGAATGGACATAGGAGTGTCACATTTGGAGATAAAAGCATAGGTAAAATAATTGGTGTTGGAAGAATAGGTAAAGATCCCACTAATTCTATTAATAATGTCTACTTAGTCGATGGATTAAAATTCAACCTACCAAGCATATCTCAATTATGTGACAAAGGAAATCTTGTAACCTTTGACTCTACTCACTGCATTGTCAAAAATAAGAAATCAGAAAAAATTACCCTTCATGGACCTAGAATAGATAATGTTTATGCAATTGATATTGACAATATCCCCCCACAAAACCTATCATGTTTTAAAGCATCACAACATGAGGATAAATGGTTATGGCATCGAAGACTGGGTCATGCTAGCATGCATACCATTAAGAAACTGGCTAAAAAGGAATTAGTAAGAGGTCTTCCTAAATGTAATTTTGAATATGATCATATATGTGATGCATGTGCTAAAGGAAAACAGGTTCGTAGCTCCTTCAAGTCAAAAAATAACATTAGCACATCTAGACCTTTGGAACTTCTGCATATAGACTTATGTGGACCAATACCTACACAAAGTTTAGGACATAGTAAATATATTCTTGTCATTGTTGACGATTATTCTCGCTTCACGTGGGTCTCCTTTCTAAAAGAAAAGAATGAAGCATTCAGAGAATTTTCAAAACTCTGTAAACAATTACAAGTTTATAAGAACTCACATGTCACATCTATAAGAAGTGATCATGGTAGAGAATTTGACCAAAAAGACTTTACTGAGTTTTGCAATAATCACAGAATTACTCATAATTTTTCTGCACCTTATACACCTCAATAGAATGGTGTAGTTGAAAGAAAAAATAGAACACTGGAAGATATGGCCCGAACTATGATGTGTGAAAGCAATGTTTCTCAAAACTTTTGGGCTGAAACCGTGAATACTGCAAACTATGTTCTAAATCGTTGTCTAATTCGACCAATTCTAAAAAGGACTCCTTATGAGTTGCTTAAAGGTAAGCGTCCTATCATTTCACACCTAAAACCCTTTGGATGCAAATGTTTTGTCCATAAATAATGGTAAAAACAATCTAGGTAAATTCGATGCTAGAAGTGATGAAGGAATATTTGTGGGATATTCCATGCATAATAAGGCCTATAGAATTTTTAACGAACGTACCAGAACCATTGAAGAAATTACACATGTGATTTTTGATGAATCTAATGCTGGTGTGTTAAGTGATTCTATAGTCCAGAGGTTAAATCTCAACAAGCATGATGACGATGAAAAGGAAGCAGAAAAGCAAGAGAGTCCCACTATTAAGCAACAACAAGAAACACATAACGGTTCCTCACCCTGAGACGAAGAGGAACCTACAAGTGACGATGATTTGCCTCCAAATACATCCCAACAAGAGGTAGCATTTCAAATATAAATCATCTCACCCAATTGACAACCTCCTGACTGATATATCCACAGGTATAAGAACACGCTTATCTCTGCGTAACTTTTGTGCATTCTTTGCTTTTGTGTCACATATAGAACCCAAAAATCATCTAGAAGCTCTTAATGATACAAACTGGGTAAATGCTATGCAAGAAGAGCTAAACCAATTTGAAAGAAATCAAGTTTGGACCCTCATTACACGACCAGATAATCATCCAGTAATAGGAACAAAGTGGGTCTTTGGAAATAAACTGGATGAAACTGGCAATGTCATAAGAAATAAGGCTAGATTAGTGGCCAAAGGATATAATCAAGAAGAAGGAATTGATTTTGATGAAACCTTTGGCCCAATTGCTCGATTAGAAGCTATTCGCATATTATTGCCATTTGCATCATATATGAATATAAAATTATATCAAATGGATGTAAAATGTGCATTCCTAAATGGATATCTACAAGAAGAGGTCTATGTTGAACAACCCCCCGGGTTTGAAAATCCAGATTTTTCCTAAACATGTTTATAGACTTCAAAAAGCCCTTTACGGCCTCAAACAGGCCCCTAGGGCTTGGTATGAGAGGTTAAGCAAGTTTCTTTTAGAACATAATTTTAAAAGGGGGCTCAATTATAAAACATTTTTCACCAAAACCAAAGGTCAAGACTTCATAATCATTCAAATTTACGTGGATGATATACTTTTTGGGGCTACCCATAACTCTCTTTGTGAAGAATTTTCCAACCTCATGAGAAAGGAATTTGAGATGAGCATGATGGGCGAATTAAATTTTTTCCTAGGCCTTCAAATCAAGCAATGCAACGATGGTATATTCATTAGTCAAACCAGATACATTAGTGAACTTCTAAAGAAATACAAAATGGATCAAGTTAAGCATGCTAAAACTCCTATAGTTATAAATGAAAAATTAGACCTTGACCAAGATGGCAAACCAGTTAGTGAGAAGGTCTATCGAGGCATGATTGGATCACTGTTGTATCTTACTGCTAGTCGTCCAGATATTATGTTTAGTGTCTGCTTATGTGCTCGATTTCAGGCCTCACCTAAAGAGTCTCATTTAACTTGTGTAAAAAGGATTTTAGATACTTAGCAAGGACTAAAAATCCAGGACTATGATACCCTCGAGGGGGAGATTTTTCTTTAGTGGGATATACTGATGCAGACTTTGCAGCATATAAAGTCGATAGAAAAAGTACATCAGGCATTTGTCAGTTTCTTGGGCCAAGCCTAGTTTCGTGGCATTCCAAGAAACAAAATTCTGTCACACTTTTGACGGCAGAAGCAAAATACATCGGTGCTGGTGCTTGCTGTGCACAACTACTTTGGATAATGCAGCAATTATGAGACTTTGGCATAACTGTCAAAGAAGTTCCAATTAAATGCGATAATAAAAGTGCTATCAATATCACAAAAAATCCAGTTCAACATTCTCGAACCAAGCATATAAAGGTACGTCATCATTTTATTCAAGATCATGTTGAAAAAGGACATGTCACCTTAGCTTTTGTACCTACAGACTCTCAACTAGTTGATATTTTTACAAAACCATTAAGCGAAGATCGATTCAATTTTATTCAACATGAACTTGGAATGCTAAATCTTGATGCATGAATTGAGGGGGAGCCCTCTCTTATTACTAACCTTGTTCGCTAAGTGACAATTCAGGACTCAATGCTTTTTTTCGCATTTTTTGAATGTATCGATTCATATAAGACGATTATCGGCCATCCTGAATCAACAATAAGATACGTACGTCACTATGACACTTGATTCTATTGACTCGGCATGAAAATTTCATTTCAATGCCTTGAGGTGAATTTAGTACACAACAAATTGAGCAAACTTGATAGAAGAAAATTCCTTCATAATTTTCCTTCTATCAAAAGTCAACAGGGTTTATCTTAACTATTTCAAATCTTTTCTTGATAATTTTAGCAAAATCTCTCTTCCCATTGAACAAAAATTAAATTTTTTTTTTTAAAAAAAAACACGGGTGGGCTGCCAGACTAACCCTTGCTTCAACACTTCATAGTCCATAGAGAAGTTACCCGTAAACACAAAATGGCATGAACACTTGGCTGCAATTTCCCTTTCTTCTTCCTCCTTCGCACCGTCCACACGCGAGCCTCTGCTCTCCATTTTTGCCGGTTTCCTCTGCTTCCCAAACTGGTTCCGGCCACCCTCCAGCTTCCACAATTCGGTTGCCTGTGCTTCTCTTTTGGTCAGCCACCAATCTTGACTGCCCCCTGTCCAGCTTTCTTCCACAATTCCACGAAATCTGGCATTTTCCATAAACTAGCACCACACAATATTCCATTCGCCTTCCACAAAATATTTGTCCAGATTTCTTCCCAACCTGCCTTCGATGATCTTGTGTCTACTTTCCTTACTCTGCCTGGCTTAATATTCCATGCAATCTCGGCCTGTGATCTCCATATCCCATCCCATAGTTGCCTCCCCACTGTTTTTTCCCATTTTTCCACTGCTGCTCCTCATAAATTCGCCCCATTCCCTATCCGCCTCTCTCGCAGCTCTCCCCTTCTCCCCCCTCGAGACAAAACCCGTTCCCAGCCTTCTCTCGTCACCCTCAACTCCCCACCATGGCCCCCGGACACCACCCAGACTCCCACGACCTTCCGGCTAAAACAATTCGCTTCTCCATTAGCCCACATTCGTCGTAGTTCCCGACTTTCTGTTCGGTGAAGTTTCTCCATGTTGACAGCCAACGAGCCTCAGACCATCTCTGACTCTACCCTGGCACCTTCCCTGGCTCGGCCTGCATCACCGATACAAACTCCATCCCCAGCAACCTCCTTCTCCACTGCGGCAACACCAGTACCAACCCGCACACCACCACCCTCACCACCACCTTCCCACACCGAGGTATTACCACTGGCTTGGTTTCCTTCCAATTTAGCCAGAGATAAATTTTTATCATGTTTCATAAACCGTTCTGTTCATGCTTGTGAAATAGTCAATATTGATTCCATTCAAGCTGAAAAACTAGGATTTATTGAATATCTGTTGCAAAGTCACTATGAACCACTACTAGATCTAAATGCTGAATATTACCCACAACTGGTTCGTATGTTTTATGCGAATGTTCGAACTTTAAAAACTGCTGATGGGATTTTTTTAGAATGCCGAGTGAAATACACCAAATTTATCCTTAGCGAGTCTGACTTGAACACTATTTTTGGCTTACCTAGTGTCACCCAACTGCATCTGTCTCCCCTCGAAGTCAGAAATAAATTTCTCTCTGAATTTGCAAACCCTGATAGTCCAGCCGACACTCACCATCCCTCCTACACCATACTCAAACGTAATCCCCGTCTGCTATATTATGTCCTTGTTCGTACCATTCTTCCCAAGCCTAGCTGTCATGCTCGTATCACCCGTAAGACACTCGAGCTTCTCTATTGTTAGAATGTATAAGGTTTTGATGATGACAAATCCAAGTGTTGTAGTAGTAGTTGTTGTTCCAAACAGGCTTTACCAACAGGGTCTTACTGCTGTTCTTCAATATATTAAAACTGCTTGACTAATGGTTTATCAAGAACAGGTACTCAAGTCAGCGATGTAAGAACAACCATGAGGAACAGGCTCTGTAAGGTGTTTTGAAGCATATCCTGTGAAGTGTTTGAAACATAAGATATAAGTGCAGCTGTGACAAATAGGTTCTGTGAAGTATTTGTAGCAAAGTCGTTCTGCAAGATGACTAGTGGTTACAACAAGATGTCTTGATCTGATTTGGTTTTATATTTTTAGACTCTTGTTAATATGCCAATTAGAAAGTTTTAATTTACCACTCACTGGAAACGGTTTTGCTTTTCGGAAAATATTTCGGATCACCCTTCAGAACAACCCTGGGAACAGGGCGATCAGGGTGTTTCCCGAATAAGCTGCGAAAAACTGCTTTGCACGATTTTTATCTTTTGGATTTTGAGCAGCTTCTTCAAAGATTTGCAAGAAAGATTTTTCTATGGAGTATCTTATTCTTTACCCTAAAAAACGGTTATCAAAAATCTTAAGGGATTTGCAAAATCTTTTTGAATAAAAAGAATATCCAATTTTTGGCAAGTGGATAAGGTAGTTGAGAAAAACATGGGCTAGCTGCTGAAGAACACCGCCTTGTGCACGCGGTTCAGGAAGTGTTTTCAGCTCATGTCACCTTACCCCTTGTAGCTAAAGGATTCTATTTTCTCTAGGATTTTAGTTTCCAAAAATTTCAGAAATAGTTTTTCCATCCCTTGTGGGTAAAGGATTCTATATTCTTCAGATTTTTTAGTTTCCAAAAATTTGATGAATTGTGTTCCAAGCACTATAAAAGGCGGCTTCTTACAATCTTGGAGACATCGGTTTTCAAAGAGGAAAAATCTGAGTTCATGAGCTAAAACGTTTGAAAAGAAAACCGAGCCTTGTGAGTGAATTAATTGAGCTTTCAAAGTTGGCATACTAGGACTTCATTGTACCCTATATTAGCTTAGTTAAAGAAGCATTGTAATAGGGTGTTTTTCCTTTATATTCTTCTTTCACAAGAGTGAGAAGAGTGTGTGTCCAAATCAAGGGGATTTTGGACGTGGGGTAACTCGTCTTAGGGAAGACAAGTTACGTGTGTTACAAGTTGTAACAAGGTGTGTTACTATTGTAACGTGTTTAGCCCGTTTAGTGAAGTGTGCAAATCCTACAGGAGGTAGGTCGTGGTTTTTAACCTCAGTTGGGCTAGAGGTGTTTTCCACGTAAAAATCCTGTGTCCATTATTTCCGCATTCAATTTTGTTGGATTTTCGCTTCTGCTTATCTCAGAAACAACCTGTGCGAACAGGGCCTAAGACTGTTTGCCAGCATATTGCGAAAATCGGACACCACAATTCACCCCCCTCTTGTGGTTGTGTACTCTCTAATTCAACAAGTGGTATCAGAGCAGGTTCTCCTTTGAAAAGCTAACACCTTTGAGAGATCCTTGAAGATGAGTACTCCACAAGGCATGCTTGAAGGTCAATCCATAACTCGTCCACCATACTTTAATGGCCAACACTATAGTTGGTGGAAGAATAGGATGGAAAACTACATCCAAGCCGAGGACTATGAGTTGTGGATGCTCATCAAGCATGGACCACTCATCCCTAAGAAAACAACTGAAGATGGAAAGTCAATCCCCAAGGAGCCTAAGGAGTTCAATGCTGAAGATTACAAGATGATGGAGAAGAATGCCAAGGCCAAGAAACTCCTATATTTTGGCCTAGGTCCTGATGAATATACTCGCATATCTGAATGTGAGT
The DNA here is from genome assembly GCA_029747015.1 of Carnegiea gigantea. Classification (NCBI taxonomy): domain Eukaryota; kingdom Viridiplantae; phylum Streptophyta; class Magnoliopsida; order Caryophyllales; family Cactaceae; genus Carnegiea; species Carnegiea gigantea. Next base: position 84,791 of record JAKOGI010001317.1, read on the forward strand.
CGGCCAAATAAATCTGGGATGCTTTGCAAGTAGCTCACGAAGGGACCAATCAAGTAAAGCAATCCTGGATTGAATTGCTTATGAGAAAGTATGAGCTGTTCGAGATGGGTGATCGGGAAAGTGTGATGGACATGTACACTCGCTTCACTCACATAACGAATGAGTTGAAATCCTTGGGAAAATCCTTCACCACCGAAGAATTGGTAAGGAAGATCCTAAGAATTTTACCTCATTCTTGGGAAGCGAAAGTAACAGCCATCCAAGAAGCTAAGGACATGAACAAGATCACCCTAGATGAGCTGATTGGCAACCTCCAAACATATGAACTTAGGAAATATTCTCAACAGAAAGATGAGACAAAGAGAGAACGAGGTCTTGCACTAAAGGCCTTAGAAGATGATTCTGATTCTGAGGAGGAGGAGATTGCCATGATGACTCAAAAATTTAAGAAGTTCTTCAAGAAAGTCAAAGAAAACATCAAAAGGAAGGACTTCGGTAAAGCCAGGAACACCCCTCGGGAACAGTTCACTGGGTGTTTCAAGTGTGGTAAGCTGGACCACATTGTGAGAAACTGCCCACTGCACAAGGAAGAACAAGAACCCGAACACCCCAGAAAACAGGGGAGGAAACAGGGTGTAAGCAGCTCAGCGAAAAGGTTCTCAAAAGCTATGCTCGCGGCCTGGGGAGATTCAAGTGAGGATGAGGAAGGGTCTGAAGCTGGGGAAGCTGATGTAGCACTCATGGCAAGGAGTGACACTGATTCAGATGATGGGTCAACGGATAGTCTGACTCAACTCAAGAACAAGGTACGTGGTCTAAATAAATCAACTCTTGAGAAATTAGTGTACAATATAATGGATATATGTGCTGAATTAAAAGGGGATGTTCGAGATTTAGAACTTGAAAATGAAACCCTTAAATTAGAAAAGCTTGAAGTTGACAAAGAGACTCTTGCCTTGCATGAAAACATCAATGTGCTTAAAGAAACTCTACTCATGAAAGAAGAGACTTGTTCCACTAAACTGACTGAGCTAGAAAAAGAATCTCTTGACTTAAAAGGTACGGTCGAGTCTTTGCTGGAAGAAAACAGAAACTTGCTTGAAAAAATAAAACACTTAGAATCGGACCTTGCCACAAACAAGCTCTGGAACAGGTCCTCAAGGGCGTTGGAATGGTTAAACACTCATCATAGTCAAAATAGAAGAGGACTAGGTTTTGTGCCTAAGATGACCTACCCAGTGAATAACAAATATGTGGGATTACCTGAAAATATTGTTTGTTTTCATTGTGGTAAAACGGGGCATTATCGATATACTTATCCTATAAGAAAGTATGCCATTAACAAGAACTCAGTGCATGTAAAACAAATGTGGGTTAGGAAAGATGAGATTTACACGTCTAAAGGAATTGGACCCAAGTGGTTCTGGGTTCCCAAAACTAACCCTTGATTTGTTTTGCAGGCTGAAGTGAGAGAGAACAACCCTACAAACAGCCTAGCAAACAGTGCAGCAAACAGTCTAGGGAATAGGCAGCTATGGTATGTTGACAGTGGGTGTTCGAGGCATATGACTGGTGAAAAATCCAATTTTCTCTCACTTACAGCATCAGAAGGAGGGAGTGTGGCATTTGGAAACGGCAAATCTGGGACAATTATCGGTATAGGTGAGATAGGTGAGTCACTCCCCTATTCAATTGACAATGTTTATTTTGTGGATGGTTTAAAACACAACTTGCTAAGTGTGTCCCAACTGTGTGACAAAGACAACCTAGTAGTGTTCTCTCCAACACGTTGCTTGGTTGTAAACATGAACACAGGAGATGTTGTGTTGAGGGGGAAGCGACACAAAAATGTTTATAAAGTGTGTATTTCTACTCTTCCCCAAAATAATTTGACTTGTTTGAGTGCCTTAAAAGATGATGTTATGCTTTGGCACAAAAGACTAGGTCATGCAAGCCACTCTCTTTTGAACAAACTTGTAACCAAAGATTTAGTAGTTGGCTTACCTTGCATCAAATTCAATGATGACAAGGTATGTGATGCATGTGCCAAAGGCAAACAAGTCAAAAATTCATTTAAGTCAAAAAAGTGTATAAGCACTACTCGACCCCTTGAATTAATACATATGGATCTATGTGGTCCAATGAGGATCATGAGCCGAGGTGGCAAGAGGTATGTGCTTGTGATAGTGGATGACTACTCTCGTTTCACTTGGACTTTGTTTTTGGCTTCTAAAGATGAAACTTTTGAAAAATTTCTTGCTTTTATTAAAAAGACTGAAAAGAGGGTAGGACACTCTTTGGTATGCATAAGGTCTGACCATGGTACAGAATTTGAAAATTCGAGCTTTATTGACTATTGTAATGAGCATGGTGTTGATCACAATTTTTCAGCTCCAAGAACACCCCAACAGAACGGGGTGGTAGAGCGCAAAAATCGTACTCTAGAGGACATGACTAGAACAATGCTTGTTGCTAGTGGTCTTCCTAGAAATTTTTGGGCTGAAGCTTTAAACACATCATGTTACATTATAAATAGATGCATGATTAGACCTGTTCTTAACAAAACTCCTTATGAGATCCTCAAAGGAAGAAAACCAAATATTTTGCATTTGAGAGTTTTTGGGTGTAAATGTTTTGTGCATAATAATGGAAAGGATGCCTTAGGGAAATTTGATCCAAGGAGTGACGAGGCAATATTCCTCGGTTACTCCTCACACAGTAAGGCATACAAAGTGTTTAATAAGAGAACCTTGTGTGTTGAAGAAAGTGTGCATGTGCTTTTTGATGAAACTAACTCTCTAAGTGAGAATGATGCACAGGAGGAAGACCTCGAACTAGGTCTTGTTAGAAAAGACATGCTGCTTCAAGATGAACCAGGTAAGGATCAACCTGAGAGATCAAGGCCTGAAGCTGTTCTTCAGGAAGGTAGGCAGGGTGTGAACCAAACAGGGGGAAACAGGGTGGAACCCTGTTCGGGACAACATCAGCCGAACCCTTCTGAGATAATTTCAGGAATAGGCTCCCAAACAGGCTTGGGAACAGGTGCTGAACTTGTTTCGCCAAGTATTCCAGCTAGGATGGAGAGCATATCTGTAAACCCACTTTCACCACGATTATGGAAATACCAAAGTTCACATCCTCTTGATCAAATTTTGTCTGATATTATTGCAGGAGTTCAAACTAGATCTAGGCTTAAAAATTTCTGTACTTTCTATGCTTTTCTCTCAAAAATTGAGCCTAAGAATATTAATGAAGCTCTTGCAGATTCAGATTGGGTCACAGCCATGCAAGAAGAACTCCATCAGTTCGAAAGAAACAAGGTATGGCACCTTGTGCCACGGCCAGAGGATAGAACAATCATTGGAACCAAGTGGGTGTTCTGTAACAAGCTAGATGAGTGCGGAATAGTCACTGGGAACAAGGCCAGGCTGGTAGTTCAAGGCTACAACCAAGAAGAGGGAATTGATTATGAAGAGACTTTTGCACCTGTTGTAAGGATGGAAGCCATTCGAATCTTGATAGCTTTTGCAGCCCACATGGAGATCAAGTTATATCAAATGGATGTTAAAAGTGCATTTCTAAATGGGTACCTTAAAGAGGAAGTGTATGTCAAACAACTCCCCGGTTTTGAAAGTGATGAATTTCCTAACCATGTTTTCAAACTTGACAAGGCACTTTATGGTTTAAAACAAGCTCCTAGAGCTTGGTATGAGCGGTTGTCAAGCTTTTTATTGGAAAATAATTTTGCAAGAGGCAAGGTAGACAATACCTTTTTTCTAAAATCTAAGGGGGAACATTTGTTGATTGTCCAAGTATATGTCGATGACATCATATTTGGTGCAACTCATCATGATTTGTGCAATGAATTTTCAAAAATGATGAGGAGTGAGTTTGAAATGAGCATGATGGTTGAGCTTAATTTCTTTCTAGGCTTGCAAATCAAGCAAACTTCAAACGGCACCATGATCCATCAACAAAAGTATATCAGAGAGTTACTTAAGCGTTTTAAGATGGAGTTGGCCAAGCCTATTGATACTCCCATCTCTCCCTCAACCAGGTTAGTAATGGCTGATGGTAGTCCCTCAGTTGAGGAGAAATCCTATAGGGGCATGATAGGGTCACTCCTATACCTGACGGCTAGTAGACCTGACATTGTTTTCAGTGTTGGTCTATGTGCACGTTTTCAGTCTAACCCTAAAGAAACTCATCTTAAGGCTGTAAAAAGGATTTTAAGATACTTAAAACATACACCTGATCTAGCCTTATGGTATCCTAGAGGGTGCAACTTCGATCTTGTTGGGTATGCTGATGCTGATTATGCAGGTTTCTTGGTTGATAGAAAAAGCACCTCAGGTATGGCTCACTTTCTTGGACCTTGTTTGGTATCTTGGGCAACCAAGAAACAACTCTCTGTTGCCTTGTCCACAGCAGAAGCTGAGTATGTGGCAGCTGCATCTTGTTGTGCTCAGTTATTATGGATAAGACAACAACTCAAGGACTTTTGTGTTGACATAGGATGCATTCCTATTTATTGTGACAATACAAGTGCAATTAACATTGCCAAAAATCCATGTCAACACAAAAGAACAAAACATATTGACATTCGTCATCATTTTCTAAGGGACAATGTTGAAAAAGGAGTAATCTCAATGAATTTTTGTGCCACTGAAAATCAAATTGCTGATATATTCACAAAGGCATTGAGTAGAGAACAATTTGAAAGGAATAGACTCGAACTAGGCTTAATTAGAACAACCTGACCAACCTGTTCTCTCTTCCTGTTTGCAAAATTTAAAAGTGACGGGTACAACATGTTAAATTTTTGTTTGCAATCAACTTGTGTGCTATGTTTAGCATATGTGAGGTTTGCAACTTGCTGACACTCGTTGAGGTCTAATGAGATTGCCCTTATTGTCCAATGTTACCGAGCAAGTAACCTCAAGAACAAGCATCAGGAACAGGTACGCCTCTTGTTTGTCAAATGTGTGCAACAAATTGAAAAACTACTAATCTCTTCCCGAGGCGTGCGCAATAAATGCTAAAGTCCGTTGCAAAAACGGGCAAAATCTTTTAAAGATTTCGCACGTCTCTCTCTCCCTTTAAAGCTCTTGCTCAATCTCTCACCTCCACCGAAACTCTCTTGCTTTGAAACTCTGTTCAAGAAACCTTAATCTCTCTCCTTCCTCTGAAAAATGGTGTTCCCCATTAGCTTCGAGAGCTCCTCGACCTTGACCCAGGGCAACCAGACACAGGGCACAGCCCTGCAAACAGCCACAGCCCTGTTTGCACCTACACAATTTCTGACGGCCCTCATGGAAGGAAACAGGGTCAGAAACAGGGCCTGAAGTTTTTAAGGAGAACCTAGGGGAGGATTTGTCAAGAGAAGAAGGGGGAAGTAGTGGTCAACTGGAGGAGGCCCCTGCCAAAACTGAACAAGCCACACCGGTACCACCAACCGGTGAGAAACGCAAACGGTACAAAATTGTGGCTAGGCGTACTAGAATGCCAAGAACACGACCACCATCAAGGCCTAAAAGCGGCCAGACTGAAGAGCCCTCAAAAAGTGAACCCCCTGTCAAACCAAAACCACAAATCCACTCTTTGTCCAAACCCACAAACAGGCCAACTCGAAAATCAGCCCGAATTGCTTTCCAATCCGCACCTCGTCCTGCCAAACAGTCAGCCCCTGTTGTTGAGGAGATTGATTCCTCCTCTGAGCCTTCATCAGATAGCGACACTGAGAACACTGCCTTCAAACAGGGCACGCTCGTGTTCTCAGAGTCCTCAGAGGATAAGCCTCTTCCTATACCAAAACCATCACCCCTCAAAACTCCCAAGAGAAAAGCCTCCCTCAAACATGCCTCCACCCAAGACCCTCCTACTGAGCCCCAACCTAAACGAGCCAAGAAATCTACCCCGTCTGCAATCTCAGCCAAACTGACCCAATTGATTCAGAGACGGGTTGTCAGGGGCAAAATTATAAAGGTCAAATATTTTGAGGAACAGGGTCTGGGGGTGTTTCTGCACAAGCTGCGTGCACAGGGGTGGTATGAGTTGTTTACAAACACCCAGCTGGGGTGTTCTGTACATGAGTTGGCAGAGTTCTATGCCAACTGCACTGTCACCGAAGGAGTGGTGACAAGTATTGTTAATGGGAAGCAGCTTCGCTTTAATGCGAAGATATTAGCGAAAATTCTAGGGATTCCCTCCACGGGCTTTGATATATATGTGAGAGAAGACAAGACTATTCTAGGGACAGCCAGGCTACTGGAGCTCTCCCAGAAATTTAGCCAGCAATCAAGCCTCCAAACACCCAAGTCCGTGAAGAAAGGGGACATGACATCGCTCCATCAATTGATATTCTGGTTTATCATCAAGAATGTCATCCCCAGGGGCTAGGGTCGCAATCTTACTGATGCCATGGATTAATGTTTGATGGATCTGATGGACAAGGAAGAGCAAATCAACCTTCCTTCATCATGATTCGCCACATAGCAAGAATTGCAAACACCTCCAGGGAACATGACCTGGGATACGGCTTCTTCTTAACTAGTGTGTTTGAGCACTTTGGGGTGACACTGCAGAAGAAGGTGGGCGCTCAGTTCATTGATGAGATCGGGAGTAACACCCTTATGGGGTGTGGGTATGCTTTGATTGAGGGGTCTGCCTCAGAACAGGGGACCAAAACACCCCGTCCTCCTGTTCCTGGTAGTTCTTCAGTCAAGCTTGAGGCTGCTTTGGAAGAAAACTCTCGACTCAGTGCTAAGCTTACTGCGGTAAAGGCTACCCTGGACGAGGAAAAGGCTCTCAATGCAAAACGCCATGAAGATATCCTTGCCCTTCTCTCTTCCCTCTCAGCAAAAGTTTCCCCTCCTGCTCTCTAATCACCCCCCATCTGTTGTCCTCATAGCCTGTTCTCACTTCTCACTTCTCTTGCTAGTTTGTCCCTTCTATTGCACTCGTTTGGTGAATGACAGGTTATCTTGTTTTTTGATTGGCTTTGCCTTGCTTGCTTTCTGTTGTGAATTGCTTATGTGTGACTAGGATGGCCAATCTCATTACCGTACCAACACACTTGAGTGTATCGCCTGTTGCCTTTCCTCCATTACCCAAGTGGTGTTGATAGCAAACACCCTCTGTTTGACTGTTCGCCCCTACTTTTTAATGATGCCAAAAGGGGGAAGATAGGACGACCAATATTGTTTTAGTTTTGCCATGGACGAGTTAAATTTCTTACACTCTTTCGATACTAACTGCTTCATGTGAATTGTCGGTCCTATAAATAATTGGCACTAATCACTTCAATTGTCCTTGAAAGTCAATATGGTCACTTGGTTTGTCATCATCAAAAAGGGGGAATTTGTTAGAATGTATAAGGTTTTGATGATAACAAATCCAAGTGTTGTAGTAGTTGTTGTTGTTCCAAACAGGCTTTACCAACAGGGTCTTACTGCTGTTCTTCAATATATTAAAACTGCTTGACTAATGGTTTATCAAGAACAGGTACTCAAGTCAGCGATGTAAGAACAACCATGAGGAACAGGCTCTGTAAGGTGTTTTGAAGCATATCCTGTGAAGTATTTGAAACATAAGATATAAGTGCAGCTGTGACAAACAGGTTCTGTGAAGTGTTTGCAGCAAAGTCGTTCTATAAGATGACTAGTGGTTACAACAAGATGTCTTGATCTGATTTGGTTTTATATTTTTAGACTCTTGTTAATATGCCAATTAGAAAGTTTTAATTTACCACTTACTGAAAACGGTTTTGCTTTTCGGAAAATATTTCGGATCACCCTTCAGAACAACCCTGGGAACAGGGCGATCAGGGTGTTTCCCGAATAAGCTGCGAAAAACTGCTTTGCACGATTTTTATCTTTTGGATTTTGAGTAGCTTCTTCAAAGATTTGCAAGAAAGATTTTTCTATGGAGTATCTTATTCTTTACCCTAAAAAACGGTTATCAAAAATCTTAAGGGATTTGCAAAATCTTTTTGAATAAAAAGAATATCCAATTTTTGGCAAGTGGATAAGGTAGTTGAGAAAAACATGGGCTAGCTGCTGAAGAACACCGCCTTGTGCACGCGGTTCAGGAAGTGTTTTCAGCTCATGTCACCTTACCCCTTGTAGCTAAAGGATTCTATTTTCTCTAGGATTTTAGTTTCCAAAAATTTCAGAAATAGTTTTTCCATCCCTTGTGGGTAAAGGATTCTATATTCTTCAGATTTTTTAGTTTCCAAAAATTTGATGAATTGTGTTCCAAGCACTATAAAAGGCGGCTTCTTACAATCTTGGAGACATCGGTTTTCAAAGAGGAAAAATCTGAGTTCATGAGCTAAAACGTTTGAAAAGAAAACCGAGCCTTGTGAGTGAATTAATTGAGCTTTCAAAGTTGGCATACTAGGACTTCATTGTACCCTATATTAGCTTAGTTAAAGAAGCATTGTAATAGGGTGTTTTTCCTTTATATTCTTCTTTCACAAGAGTGAGAAGAGTGTGTGTCCAAATCAAGGGGATTTTAGACGTGGGGTAACTCGTCTTAGGGAAGACAAGTTACGTGTGTTACAAGTTGTAACAAGGTGTGTTACTATTGTAACGTGTTTAGCCCGTTTAGTGAAGTGTGCAAATCCTACAGGAGGTAGGTCGTGGTTTTTAACCTCAGTTGGGCTAGAGGTGTTTTCCACGTAAAAATCCTGTGTCCATTATTTCCGCATTCAATTTTGTTGGATTTTCGCTTCTGCGTATCTCAGAAACAACATGTGCGAACAAGGCCTAAGACTGTTTGCCAGCATATTGCGAAAATCGGACACCACAATTCACCCCCTTCTTGTGGTTGTGTACTCTCTAATTCAACATCTATCTTCTCCTAACCGGCAAACCGATCAACTATGCTCGCTACATTTTGAATTGCATGTCTAAGGTTAGCTCCATTCTGCGTCCTACCTCTCTACCTTATGCCAACTTGCTTACTCATGTTTTTCGCCACTTTAGAGTGTCCCTCACCAATGAAGTTTTTGCCACCAAACCTGTTCCTATCATTACGCCTGCCGAATTCACAAGCATTCAGTTCCTCAAAACTGACCATAGTGGGTGGAAATTTATCGAGGACATGACTACCGACGAACTCTTTACTGTCTCCCAAAGCTCTGGTCCACCTATCCCACCTCGTGTCCCCTCTGCCCAATCACCTCCTCCTTCCTCTCTCCTTGACCAAATCCAGCACCTCGATGAGCGTCTATATGAGCTTCAAGAAACAGCCAACAAGCTTGAGTACATCTTGGTCCAGCACACTGACGCATTGGATGGCATCGCTCACAACCAAGCCATCATGGATAACCGCCTCAACCGCATTCAGACCTTGCTCACTACTCATATCACTGAGGTCCATCAGAAATTGGGCGACCTCATCCAAATCAGAAGCTTGACTCGCCAATGTGCCCTCAAAGCTGTCCCTCTCTCTGCCGCAGAATGTGCCCAAAGCGCTGCATATGTCTCCCAGTTGCTCTCCGCCACCAGCAGAGCCTCCAAGACCAAGCTTTGATTCACTCTTTTTTACTATTTTTCGCTTTTCTAAGAATAATTTTTATCCCCTGTTGATCAGCTCAAACATTTCCTCATTCCTTGTTTGCTTCTTTTTGATGAAAGAGGGGGAGAAAGTATGACTATGATATGCTATTTTCAAGTATAAGTATGCTTAATAATATTGATGATTGTTTTTTCTTTTGATTACTAATTTGTGTAATTTTCTTGTTATATCTATGCTTGATATTCCTATGCTTGATATGAGGCTGACACAAGCTAAATTTTGTTTTTGATCAAAAAGGGAGAGATTGTTGACTTACTTAGTAATCACAACGATTTTGATGAAACACAAAATTAGAGACTTAGATGTTGCATTAAAAAGATGTAATGCAAGAAAAGAAAAGCCATATATACTAGTAGAATCATTAAGAAAATTATGGAGAAAATATGAAAGATTGTACGCATATCACATTTATTGGAAATATTGTATGCAATCATATATATATATATTAAAAGTTGGATACAAACAATGTGTGAATGACATGTGGCATCTCTTATGGTACAAGTTGATGACTTGGAAACTTGCAATTGGTGGATATAAGTGGAGACATATTAATCAACATTAATGCTATTAATTAGATTTTATTATATGCTATTAACTTAATTATTTATTGCATGGTTTTATACTTCTAACTCTTTTTGTTTTTTGAATAAGTCCTCATGCGATTAACTTGGTGTGCAATAATTGATTTTTTTGTATTTCAAACTGATTCATTTTATTTTGCAATATTAAAAGAATAGAGTTAGATAAAAGAATCAATTTTTACCTTAATTTTAATTGTTACTACTTTTTTTTTGCAGTATAGATCTTGAGGTTATTGTAAATAAGTAATATCATATTGCCATATAACAATTTAATCACATAAGATAATTTATGAATGATATATAAGACAACATGTACAAAGATTGTGTTAGATTCTATATGAATATTCATATAGGGTTGATTTTTATAAATCTTATGTAGAGTAATCTATAATATTGTAATATAATTTTTGTGAAATTAAGTTAAATTAAAATATAGTCCATTTAACTCCTAAAAAATATCCATCACAAATTAATTACACTGTGACGTGTTTAATAATTTATGAAAAAAATGGTAAACGGTAAATCATTACCATATAAAAACAAAAGAAATTTAGAGTGATTTGAAGAAAAATATAAAGGAAACAATAATTATGCTATTATAAAATTGTTAATCTACTTTTAAAATAATATATTTTTATTAATTAGTTATACTAATATTACATTATGAAGACAAAAATTAACTAACAGTCTTACATCGCAAGGGTATAATCCCATATATATTAAAAGTTGGATAGAATTAATATATAAGTGATGCATAGGATAACATGTATAATACCACATAGGATCACTTGATTTCATAATGGTCTATGTAGGCGCAATGCTACATTAAATTAAGATTTTAATTTTTTACATAATTTATATAGTAATTAGTAAAACTCCAACTTTAATATAATCTTTATTAAAGTAGTTAAATGAAAAGATAGTCTATTTAATTACTAAATTTGCCCACCAAAAAATGTCTCACGCATTAAAGATTTTTGGGAACATAGTATATGAATAATTATGGAACAAATACAAAAGGAATTTCAAGTGATAATTTACATGAAAAAAGAAAAGAAATTATTATAACTAAAAAACAATAATTATGTTGTAATAGGATTATTACTACTTTTAAAATTGACATATTTTCTATGCTATTTATACTAATAAAATTAAAATAAAAATTGACTAAAATTCTTACATTGGATGCCACATAGGATACCCAATTTGAGTTAAGACGGGTATAGATTTATTGTAATATCAATTCTACATATTAAAGTGAATACCACTTATTCCTTAGTAATAAAATTTAACATTTATATAAAATATATATTTAATAAATAAATTATTTAAATGAATAAAAATAATGTGAGTTGAACATTAAGAATGAAGAGTACATATTATCACAATAGAAAGAAATTTAAAAAAAATGCTTAACTATTCGTAAATTGAGTAATCTAATATATCTTTTTTTACTATTTGGATAAATAATTATTTTTTTCATTATCAATACAATTTTAAATATGTTTGAACTACATCCTTGCATTGCAAGGGGCATGACCCTAGTATTATTTAAAGGCAAAGATATCATAAGATTAATTATGCATGCTAGGCAAGAGGCAATATGGAAAATATTATTCAAATAAAAAGGATTTTATTTGATTAAATGATTCTATCCTTGATTCTAGCCATGACAAAATATTGTTCTTATTTGATTGAAATATTCTAGCAATATTACTTGATTGGAATCTTCTTTTTGAATTTCAAACTTGATCTCATAAAGATTATATTGCATGATTTTATTTTATTTCAACATAATATATTTTGTTGCCAAGCTTCAAAGAGATTCAAGAGAAGAGATTGTGAGCATATACTTTCTTATTGGAGAAGATCACAGGATAAAATCAGAATATTTTTGATGAGACGCTTCCTTATTGGATGATGAGAGTCACAACTTGGAAGGCTATAAATACTTATCACAAGAGCAAGAGCAAAAATATCCAAGCAAGTGAAAAAGAGCACTGAGACATACACTGTGTTATCATACTGAGCTTTGTATTGAGATCAAAAGAATTGAGTTATACTGAGCATTGAATTGTAATCAAAATTCTTGAGAGATCTTGAGGAATTCTTATTAAGGAGTGAACGAAGGAGATGGTATGAGGTCACAACTCCTCCCAAACTTAAATCAGTGGTTGATTTAAGTAGCTGAGATCTTTAGAGTGTGATGCTCTAAAAGAAAGTGTGATGGTTCATCTTAATAAGAAAAGTAGAGCATTGAATCCTAGAGTTGGATAACTCTAGGGGGGCCTAAGCCTGTTGAGGCCCAACTCGTTAAAGTATCCTTGAGTTTTGTCTCTCTTTTATTTCAGTTCTTACTTTGAGTTTTGGTTTTAATTTTCTAAGATCACCCTATTCACCCCCCTCTAGGGTAATCTAAACCTTTAGAGTTCCAGTAGGTAATATAGTTAAGGAGCACTCATCGACCATATTGTTAAATGAGCATAAATGAGCCACCTCTGGGGTTTACTACTACGGATGATCCCTTTCAACAGTCTCAGTCAGAAAATTATGGAGAGAAGGGATATCCGTGGGACTAAGTGAAATTTTTGCTCCTTGAGATCTTAGAGATTAGAGGGAACATAAATTGTATAGTTGTTTGCGTGATGCACGTGTGAGGGTAGTTCAATCCCTATTGAGTTTCAGAAACTGTGCAAAAAAGGTGAATTCTTTGTATCTTTCAAGTAACAGTGAAAGTTGTAGTTTTGTCAAAACTAAGAAGCTCAAAATGTTTGTGTTTGAGCTTCATAGATTTACAGGGGCAATAAACCCAATCAGATACAAGTACCATTACATAAACTTCATTGTTTAGGGAAGTTCGCTGAGGTATTCAACATATTTGTCGTACTCATGGGAGAAACCAGAACCTTTATTGGAATAGGCCATGAACTAGACAATAGGTCAGGGCCATAGTACTGAATATCAACTCACGTTCACCCAATTCATAATGCCACATAAAAAATAACTTACACACAAAAGATCTAGCGGATCATGGCCGCCTTTCACCCACTTGATGCTTGCTCCTTGCTTCACTTCACTTCAAATAGAGAGATACATTGTATAACTGAGGGCTCCTGAACGTCTTGTCCTCCCCCTCTCTTCTTTGTCTCTGTTTCTCGCTTCATTAGGCCCAGTTTTGTGGGTTGTCTCAATGGTCATTGTTTGTTTGGGTGCTTTTGCAACGACTTAACATAGTAGTGGCACGGTATCTTAGTGCTACTGGTTATTGTTCTCAAATAATTCCGAGTTAGATTAACATTTTAACATACAAGACCAAAGATTAGTGTTGTCTTTTCAACCATGTCTAATTTACAGCTCTCATTTCAGTCTACTGCTCGTGTATTTTTATGAACTAATAGAGGTTTCTGATTCCTAAAGAATGCGGTACCATCAACATATGGGTTTCTTTTCCCTGTATGCATATATGATTGGACTTGATAAAGTTGACTGTACAACTAGAACTTGAACTAGATGACCTAGACTCCTATTTTAACCTAACTAATCTGGACCCATGCTTTGTACGATATATGTTAACAATAGGCATTTTGTAGATGCATATATGATTGGACTCCTATTTTAACCTAACTAATCATTGTAGGCATAGTTAGTATTATAATTGAGAAAATATGATAGCATAACTAAATGAAAAATATAAATAGATGACAACTTCCGAAATTACCATCGAAAATAATAATTTAAAAGCCCTATGATTGTAAAAGGCGAGGCATAAGTATGGTTAAATAATAGGTAGTGAATATGTTAAAAATCATCGTAAATTATATGATGATAAGTCAACATATGACGTCAAAGACGAAGAGTCCACCTCCTCTTTTTGTACTTACATAGAAAATCAAATTTTATTAATAAGTTGATTAGCAATGATAGAATTTTAAGGTTATATTTATATATTGTTTACTTGGTGGACATCTCATCAGTATTTAGTAAGTAATAAACATTTTCCTCATAATTGACTGGCGCAATAAGTGTGATAAGAACTTCTTTATGGTCGCCGGGAGGCTCCACAATAAATCCCCATGGTTTCTTTATGCAATCATCTATAATCGCTTACCATATGACTGTATAAAATATTAACGTTAGATAGTTAATAATAAAATAATAAATTGTATGAAACGTGATTACCATTGAAAAATATAATACTTGCAGTACATATGCATCCAACTGGGTAGTCATTGCATGTAAAAAACCTCAAATATCCTCGTGAAGAATAGTAAACTCTCTATAACCTGTATTATCTTGCGACATACCTTTGAAGATGTACCTATAATTTGAATAAAAGAGAATGGTTATAATAATGGGAACATGTAATTGAAAAAGCAGAACAAAGTACATAACAATAGACCTCAAATATACAAACTATTTTGAGTCAAATTTAGAGCTTGGCATGTGCAATAAGGTACGTTTAGAGTAACCACACACAGTGTTGACTCTTTTTTTGCAATGACTGCAAGTGTCATAAAGCACTGAGTGGATTTCAACGACGTACACAAAAAGCCGAAAATATCTCACTTGGATATAATAAACTTAAAAGATTGTGTTTTGTTGAATGGATATATGTAAGCATAAAGTTATATTTATAAAATAAATTTCCATTTTATATTTGACGTAGCTGCATATTCATCCAATTTAATCATTCGAGCAGCGAACGACTTCTCTAAATTGTACATGCATAATATTCTCTCACACATGAAATTAAAATGTTCTATCACACCCTTACATGCCGGAAGGTAACCTGTATTTGTTCAAGTATACATAATTTGCATGGAAAATAACAATTGAAACTAATGTTATATTTTGTATATATCATCCTTTAACGTCTTCTGTTGCTTGAATTTCTAGATTAATCAACAATCTACTAACAAGTAAAATAGAAATTGATATTTCCTAAAAGTATATTTGAGGGGAAAAGAACATATTACTAAAGTAGAAAATTAAACAATTTTATCAATGAAAAGTACATCAATTGGATGGTGAGGGTACCTTGATAATTTCAAATGTGCTGTAACTACCCCTAGGGCTAGGGGTATTAGTGATTCCTTAAAATTTTCGAACGAACAGACAAAATTTTGACTAAAAACTAACTATAACTTATGCTTACAGCCTTACATTTGGTACCTATAATAATAAAAACATAATAGATATATTCAACAAACCCAATGGCTATATTCCGGAGATCACAACTCTACAGGTCACACGTCTATAGTAGACAAACTAAGAAAATAAATAAAAGAAAGAAATGAAAGGTAAAGATTGATGGATCACACATCCGTATATCCCAAAAATAACTCAACTCCAACCAACCAAAAATGACTACAAGGGCCTGTTCTATTTCGCGTTTTAGATAAATAGATAGATGTAAGGAGCTGTAAAAAGGTATAAGGAACTGTAAGGAGCTGTAAGAAGATGTGAGAAGCTGTAAGGATGGATGTAAGAAGTTATTGAATTGTTGAAGAGTTGTATAGTATAATTTGTTTTACAATGAATGTTTTGGATGAAAAAAATAATATTAAAATAATATACTTATTAAAAATAAACAATTAATTAAGTTAATTACACAACAATAAAATATATCAATCCCATAAATTTGGTGAATACAATTTCGTCCAAGATTTTTTATATGAACATTAGTTTGATCGAATAAGCAAAGTATAACCAAAAAAAAAAAACTTTTCCGATAAAATTGAATACAACTCTTCAAATAAATTCCTATTTTAAGTAAATAATTTTAAATATAAATAAATGTATTATCATTTATAATAATATATATTTTATGTCCAAACTCAAATATAATTTACGTCGTTATATTATGTTTTTATGTTTATGTAAATGTGGTGTTCATAAGATATTTACAAATTTTGTATAATTGTAGTATCATTAAAAAAATATACATATTTCTGTAACTAAAATAAATGAATGTTATAGAAAATCTAGGAGATGTAAGCTCTTAGCTAAATCCTAAAAAACGCGAAATAGAACATAGCCTAAGTGTCTAGATGGTTGGTCCCCATGGCCATTTAAAGCCACCGCTAGACAATATGCAATCCATGAACCAGATTTATTTAAATTACATATGCTCAAGTTATGATACCCAGACTCTCCATTTCACCCCACTGCACCTGTGCTGCACACGACCTCCGTTGATAGGACACATGATACACATCGGACCCTTATCTATAATCTAAAACAATGAGGAATATATGATCCTTTTCCTAACATATTCGAAAATTAACTTGAAATACTGTTCAAGGATTAACTTGAAAGAGCAATTTTCATATGCAAAATAATGAGCCCTTATATCCATGTCCAAAGTTTGGATAATATCCTCTTATGCTAAAGTTAGAGCTTTGACAAGTTGAACACTTGGATCCGTTTCTGTGTCCGACACCCCATATGTAAGTCCATGTAACGAATTGCTCAAGTATTTATGAATTAATCACAATGCAAACTCATGAACTAACATATTCGTGCGTATGACTCCTTTTACAAAGCAAATGGAAGGTCCCGCCTCGATTTAGTAAACCAATGACATCTATTTGTCTCTTAAAAATATTTAGACTGGAGAAAAAGGGAAAATGAAAGGGGGTGAACTACCACACGGTTAGTGGATAACCTCCATCCTGAAAAGCCAAAACAGTAGCATACAATACAATAATTCGTAGTCGGACCGAATTGTTACTACTTAATATTGGCATATTGAGCATACAAGACCAATCACAACAAATAGCTTCTCAATGGCACCCAAGAACGGAGAAGGTAGGCCATTCAGTTCTTAGGTTAACACTTAACATCAAAAAGATTCACTTGGGCTACCAACTCAGGCTTTTTTAGCATAAAAGCGAAAATAATGACTGAAAAGGGGCTAAAACTCTTATTTAAATCGAGTGGGACCATTATAAAACTCATTTCACATAAAGAAGGCCATTGTTGATTTAATAGAAGTCCTTTCAAGGAGTACTTGTGCCTTTTTAAAAACCTTTGCGTCAACATAACTCAAAAATTGATAGTTTCCGACACAGTACACGTAAGAATTTCAGGGCATTGAATTCACAAGTTATTGCTCTGTTTAAGTGAATTATCTAAGTATCTAACTCACAACTTCTCCCTACGGCCTCCCAAAGTGAACGGGCTCCTACCCTCGTCAGGGTAATCACATTTAGGACTCTTGCTCAATTCGGGATCCTCATGTCTACCCCAAGACTGAGTCCTTTTCAATTAGCACTATCGTTCTAGCCCAAAACATTTTAAGTGCAACTCGCTTTCAAGCAGGTAAGAGTAGTTCACATTCATTAAAATGAACCTAACAACATTGAATATCAATCACAAGGAAAACTGGCAGCATTTTTCTCAAAGAATGTCACAAACATGCACTTTTTCCTAAAAGGCAACCTTGAAATTATTTGGAAGTATTATAAGCAGAGCTAAGCAATCTCAAATATTTGTTTTACTCAATCTCAAGAAAATTCACAGAATGCTTGCAGTGCCACGAATAACAATAACAAGAAAACAATTGCAAATATGCCCTGTCAAAACATGTTTTCCATTTTGATTCAAGAATTGGTGCCACTTGAATTGGTTTGAATTTAGATATACTTGATTAAACAAGCAAATGACATTTGTTAATGCATTTTTTAAACTTATACTCGCTTAGATTCAAAGGCAAATCAGTCAGTAGTTCAGGGGCTTAAGCTAAGGTATATATTTTCAGGGTTCACCAAAACCAATATACCCTATTTGATTCTCATCCAGTCCTGTTAAACACCTGTTTTGGAATGATTAAGGGTTTACAACTAGGTAAGTCCCTTCTACTTGGGGTAGAGCACCAAGGTATGCTTCAGGAATCGATTCCCGGTGGTTGGCTAAGGTCTACCTTGCTAAGATAGCTCAACCAATGACAATAGCAAGCCAAGCAATCTTAAATGCAAGGCCGCTCTTTGGAAAGGGTTGAATTAAACACATAGCCCATAATTGCCCCAAACAACATCTGCAATTTTATGTCATTACATTGTTAAACCCAAACCATACCCCGCCCAACACAAATCTAATCAGGCGCTACACACACGTATGGACGAGTGGGGGGCAAGCTAAACTGAAGCAGTCGCTATTCGGTTACCAGAGAAGGCTCAAACTTGAACCATTCTGCAACCGATCGCCACCATCCCTGTTCTGCCTGCCACAATCCTGTTCACAAACATCAAAAATAGGGGGAAATCAGGAGGCGAGAGGCCTGGGACAAGCACTCTTCGGCGCACAGAAATGGTTCTTCACAGAACCACTCTGCCGAGTCAGCTCGTCACTGCCCGGCCTAACTCCGCCCTAGCAGGGCATTCACACACGGGGCACAAAAGGGAAGATCTCAGCAGGTGCAACACGTTAGTTCGGCGGCATAATTACTAAATAAGTTAATTAAAACAATTCTAGAGACAAATCAAACAAAGGACAACACGTCAGCACTTCATAGTAGGGATGGGCAACGGATCGGGTACTTATTGGGTTAAGCGATCAGCCGGTTTAAAATAGGGCTGATAATGGGTCGGGTCAATAATGGACTGGGCTAATAGTGGGCTAGCCCATTAAGACATATTAACAGGTCGGACTGGGCTAGCCCATTAACGGCCCGTTTAGTGACCCATTAATTTTTTCAACCTACTTGACACACTAATTTACATGTTTCAATTAGTTAAAATTATTACCAATACTTTGTAGATAACAATAATTATTATATGTCGTTTTTGGCGCAAGTTTGTTCAGTTTTTAAACGGACCCAAAGTGGGCTGTCTATGGGCCCTTGACCCAACCTATTTATTAGCTTGGTTGTGTATTTTCTAACTTTGAATTTGCACTGGTTTAGTTTGGTTGAAAAATTACAGAGATTTTAGTTACAAACTAATTCACCAAAAATACTCCTTAGTGATAATAAGCGAGCCGTGGGCGGGCCGGGTTCATGTGGCCCATAACCCAGCCCAGCCCATTAACATATGTGTTGAGCCCAGCCCGACCCAGTTAGTTAATGGGCTGGCCCAGTCCGGCCCGACTCGGCCTGTTGCCTACCCCTACTTCATAGTATCGCAATTTCAACCCTCAAGTCGGGCTCCCTCATCACAAGACCAGCCCAAAGTTCACCTCAAAATCACATCAATTTCATCCCGAGTAATTCATCCAACCATCTACCTTTACACAAACTCCATAGTTCACAAGAATCTCACAAAGCAAGCTCTCACCTCTTTCATGGCAATTGTGAAATTACTCAGAAAAAATTCGAAATTAATCAGTATTCCTAAAGGATTGAGGACTACCCACCTTACTCTAAGCTTAAGGACCCGTTTATTGGCTGGTTGGGCTGATTTAAAGCAGAACCTCGAGTCTCTAAACCTCCCCCTCGTGGCTGTCCTGAGCGCAGCTGCCCGTTGGTCGGTTCATCCTCTCCTTTATGCGATGCTGCTGCATTTCGCTCGCTCCTGCCCTTGTATCTCCTCTCTCTCTCTCTCTCTCTTTCTCTGTCTCTCACGAGAACGGTAGAGGAACTGCGAGTGGAGATGATAGCTGGGTATTTTGTTGAAGCTGTTATTGTGAGGGCATCTGCAGCCCGTGACATGCGTGTCAGGGGCTGGGCCCGCGTGTGACACACGTCCGCTCCAGCTTGGGACATGCGTGTGACGGACCCCGAGGTAACTCCAGCGAGTTCTGTCTGCGGGTAGTTTTTTTGTCTTTTTCTGGAGCTAAAACGCTGCATTTCAGCATGGGTCTCAGAAGCACCCGCTGCGTTTCAATGGGGGCAGATGGAAAAAAAAGAAAATCAATGAATATGATAGTTGGGTTGCAATAAATGATGCTTTTGGGTCTCGCAATTTTAGCGGGTCTCATTGATTTTTCAGCTTTGTAATTTTACTTTCAGATTTGTAATTTTAGCCGTTGGGTCATATTTATTGCGTGTCAATGCTATTTTTAGATTTGTAATTTTATTTTTTTTGAATGATTAATTGACGTATAAATATGAAGGTAGAGTTGTGGAAGATAAAATTTCAAATTTTTACTCTCAATATGAAACTCTGTCATTAGCTAGTATTTTGAAAAATTTGGAAACGTCTTTGGAAGTGAAGAAGCAAAATTTGTGGTACGTGATAAATAATTATTTTTAGTTATGTTTATGTTTTTTAAAGTAACTAATTATTTTGGAGTTGTATAATTCAATTAATAATTTTTCTTTGTTGTTTTGTTGTTGAAGATACTTGGAAAGTGTTTTTCAAGTGAAGAATCTCAAGAAAAAAGTAAAGTGAAGTGAAGGAATTTATAAGTAATTTTTTTAACACATATCTATTTTGAATTTCATGTTTAAATAAATAAATTTTTCGTTTATATGTAAGAAATAATATTGTGTTCAAGTGACTTTGCATAAGTTAATTATTTTACAAAACAATATGATTAAAATGTAATTTTTAAATTATAATGTTGGAATTATTTGTTTAGATACATTTCACACATGTTAGAACTTGGAACAAATTTAAGAAGTTAAATTGTTTCAGATTTAAAGGGATGTTATAGAAATTCATGTGTTAGAAGTTTAAAGTTGTATGTTCATATGTTTGAAACTTCATGACATTCATGTGTATTTTAATTTAATGGGTTGCCATTCAACTTTTTAATTTAAGTTAGGAGTTTAAAAGAAGCTTAATGTAATATGTTTGATTTGGAAATTAAATTGTTTTAGATTGTGATTTTGAAAATTGTTAGAATACATTTATGCTCTTAGGTAATTTGTTTGATGTTTGTACTATTAGGTAAATTTAAAAACTAACTTAGTATCTTTTAACTTGGTTTGAATGTTAAATTGAAAATGTTGTAGTTTGAATTACTTTAAATTTAATTGTGTAGTTAGAATAAAGTTTTTTAATTTAATGGATTGTCTTTAAATGGCATTCACATGTTTAAATTAATTAGAATTTGGAAATTTTATATAAGTTCATGTTTAAATTGTAAAATTGAATGGGTTGTGTGTTAAGTACATGCTTAAAAAGTAATATGTATAATTTTTTGTGTCACGCATTTAGTTGTTTGATTTGGAAATTAAATTGTAGGAGATTGTAATTTTGAAAATTGTTAGAATACATTTATGCTCTTAGGTTAGTTGTTTGATATTTCTAATATTAGGTAAATTTAAATACTAGTTTAGTTCTCTTTTAACTTGGTTTGAGTGTTAAATTGAAAATATTGTAGTTTGAATTACTTTAAATTTAATTGAGTAGTTGGAATAAAAATTTTCAATTTAATTGGTTGTCTTTAAATAGCATTCACATGTTTAAATTAATTAGAATTTGGAAATTTTATATAAGTTCATGTTATATGTTTAAATTGTAAAATTGAATGGGTTGTTCGAATAAAATTTTTTAATTTAATGGGTTGTCTTTAAATAACATACTTAAAATATTGTACATTTTTTCCTTAATTTGATTGATTAAATTTCTGAAATATAAATTTTAAAAAGTGAAATTTTGATATTTTTTATTGATTCGATTTGGTAAGTTTGGTATGCTTGATTTATTACAAATGGTATGTTCTTTTAGTTTAAAATAATTTAACTATTTAAATGTGTAGTTTTAACTAATATAAATGTTAATTTAGTATTCTTTAGCTTGTTATATTTTGCAATATTTTGTTCCTTTGAATTAGATGAAATTGAATTGATCGTAGTTAGATTGAAATTAAAATGTTGACTACAATGTAGATGAACATAAAATGGATCCAAATGACACACAATCATTCATGCATCTACTAATCGGAGACGAGTCACAATCTGAACCTGCGAATAGCACAAACCTTCCCTCACGGCCCCCGAATTGGGAACACTACTCCCCACCACATAACCCCCCCTTATTCCCAATAATATCCACCACAATACCCCCCAAATTGGCAACATTACCATCCACCACAAAACACCTGAATGGTTTTGGCCGCCTGACTTACTGAAAAAAAATTTTGCATGCCTTTTCTCTTTTTCTTGGGTTTAATTTAGTAAAACCATAATGGTCTTGGCCTAATTAGCAATGTCCACTTGGTTTATCATTGAATGGCTCGACCTAGCTCGCTAATGTAACATTTGCTCTCGTCGGCCTAATTTCCAACTAACTCTCTAATTTCATGCAACCGCATAATAAATCAAGAAAATTTCAAAAACTAATTCATATAAAATCATACACTTAATTAATGCACAAATATTAGTCTAATATAGCAACTATAATAAAATATGGCCAATAAAATAGTTAATTGAATTAGTTAGCTTAAACTCGAAAATCCACAACTATCACACATACGCTTTTAGAAGCAAGAAGCATATTTTTCAGCCGTCGAATGTTGTTTAAGATGAGTGTCCTCAACATCTGCAAAATCTCCCCATAAAGTTAATCTCAAATGGGTTCATCATACATATATGAATTATATGAACTAATGTTAGACAAGTAAAATGCTTTAAGAAATAAGCAAAAAGTCTGGTTTTTTCTAAAGGGGATGTTGCACTAACCACGCCAATGATGTCTATACAACAAAAGGAAATGGAATTGTTATAGATACTTGGGAAAACATAAATGTAATAACATTATCACGTGTTCGTAGAAGACATAGGATATCGATGAATGACACAAAAGGTAATAGGTGCTAGCAGGGAATATCATGACAATCATCAATGGTACCAAAAAGTCTTGGTCTCGGCATCAAAACGAAGTTAAAATTATTGTTAACCACATTCCTTTCTCCATCAGTTGCACTGTCAACTGAAAGCCCAGAAATATGGTAAACTTCGCCAGCACTGAGCATAGAACTCCATTGAGTGATATCCGGATCGCCTTCTGTGCTGTCGAATATAGAGACTAGAACCATTTCCTTATAATAAAGGTCTAGTTCTGCTGTTTTCATTACACTATAAAACAATCAAATGCATTGATAAGCAATATACATATTTTCGCAAAATTTTAACAACTTCAATAAACCAGTACATGCTAGTCCTTGAATATTACTTTCCACAATATGTGTTGCTCATATTCTCGAACGGTCATTGATCGCATGAGTTGAACAATTAGTGCAAAGATCTATTATAAGGGTTGATAGCACACATTGGATAGACCTATGTACTGAAGTTGACATGTCTATAATCATAAATAAAGAAAAGAAAATAGAAGATCATAATGTAGTAAACACATCTTAGTTGTGAAAGAAAAAATATTAATGTAAATAACACAATTATTATATGCTTAGAAAGGGACTAACCAAGCATCAAGAGTGTCATTAAAAATTTTTCGGTAGCCAATCATATTGTGAAGAGCATATGTTTAGTTGCAAATCAAGAACTTTAACCCTAAACGAAAGTTGACATGAGAGATTGCAACATATAGTTGACCGTGGGAAAACACAGGCTTGGGAAGGTAAACTCCCACATATTGTAATGTTTGACCTTAACTTTTATAAATTGTCATTGCAAAACTAGTTTTAGAGGGAGTTGCCTCCTCTTCAAGCCAAATGGGGAGTTCTTAGCTGTCAACGTATGGGATAGTCACTACTTGCCCAATATTTCTTTTACTCAAGATTTTTGCTAGGATAACCTTACTATCAATCGTTTCAATAATCAAGTAAGTGTCATTACATAACTCATTTGATAGTTTAATGTTTCTTAATAGAACAACAAGGCTCCAAATTTCAACTGAATTTCATGATTCGGGAAGCCTAAAATGTTCATAACATGTAGCATCTCTAGTTAATTAATGTCATCAATAACGAGATCAATGTTAATTGGTAGGAATGTGTGAGAACTCAAAAATGGGCCACTACTACTAGGAAGCATAGCTAGAATTCTGGAATTCAATTCATCGATATTAGTATTTAGGGGTGCTAATATACAACGGTCCTAAAAGTATGACTCGCCTCTATATTTTTCCAATAGACCTAGATACACAAATTTGGTCAAGTTCATGAAGCTATTATTGTCATTCCTAACAAGAAATTCTTCGGGAATCTCTAGCCAATTTAGCTCACTGCAGCCTAAAAATGAGTTCCTTGCTCATGACTATTACTAACATTTAAAGTCCATTCCGTAAAACTCCATAGCCGCCCATGTTCATCATTATTTAAATTTGAATGCATGAGTCGCAGGTTGGTTCTCAGATATTGAATATTACAATAAGACCAAAATGTTGCCCTTGTAATAATGTCTACTTTATTTCCCTTTGTAATGATAGGAAAGATTTGCCTAAAATCGCCTCCAAAATCACCACTTTCTCCCCAAATGTTTGGCTTTGATTGTAAAGATCTTGTAAGGAGCACTTAGCTACTTCTAACGTGTAATGACAGATCATGGGAGCCTTATCCCGTATGACCGGTGATATTTTCTAATTAGCCATGCTAATTCAGACTGTTTAGAAGTTGAAAATGTAGATGTATCATCTGCATCTATTTTGATCTTAAACACCAAATAATCTATGTTTTCCCGAAGGTAATAATAATGTAGCTATTCTAGAGGATGCCACAAATAGTATTATCAAGCCTTTTGCTCTGACATGTGTTATGATAGTTTTTTAAAGACATGTTTTCCCAGTTGCCGCATTGTCATTAACGAAGAAGCAACCTTCTTCTCCACTTTCATCAGAGTGAAACTAATTGAAAAAACTCGTATTTGATTCAAATTCAATATTGGGAGCAATATGTTAAGGTTTTATCTATGTTGTTCTTGATCATAATCATGTTACTCTCTAATAAGTGTATTACCAAGTTGTTGCACCATTACGTGAAGGCAAAGGCATATGAGGGTAGTCCCTTAATGATCTACTATTCTTATTCAAAATCAACTCAATTTAATAACATCCAAGGTCCTCTTGTTGTTCTAAACCAATCTATAAACCATGGTCTCTAAGATCTCCTTGCATTCTTCTTTGTAAATCATTAGTAAGGTCTTCCCAATGTTGTTTGCACAACCAATGTGGGTCTAACACTTCTGAGAATATAAACATTGAATAGAATATATTTTGAAGTTTAGCCCCTATTGCCCATGTTAATTCTTCTGTTAGTGCTTCATGCCACTCATTAGCATCATCACCAGCTGTCGTGCCAAGCAATCTTTCTTGAAAAGTTAAATATAAGATTCCATTAATGTTTCTTAAATCCTTACATGATGTGGCTCTTTGACCAATATGCAATGACATTGTTAGATACTATCTCTCTCCTATGTTTCGGTGAGCATGTGGCAGTCAGTTGATGGATCCCGTTTGTTGTCTTTTAGTTCATTTCCTCAGTCCTTTTTTCCAGATATGGTAAAATGGGAATGTTGCATAAGTGTAACGTCGTGTTTTGGTATCTTTAATATTCGTAATTAAGCATTGTAACGCTCAGTGCTCCTTCTTTGACAACCCTATGAAGTCGATCATGATCATTGAATACACCATACTATTGTTTGGCAAGTGGTATTGTAATACCTCAACAAATGGATAATGTTAAGTGGTCTCGAATTCAAATATTCTCGAAACGCATTCACTGATGACACATAATGATAATCCAAATATTGTTTAATCTCGTTGATGTCTTCGTAATGATGAGGACCAATTCCATATTCTAGATTTTGGACATTATCTTCGATGACTACAGTGGCTCGGTTATGTCCCCTATGCATGTGCTTATGAAGGTACTTAATAACCTTCGTTTGTGCACACTGCTCAACATTAATGTGTACATCATATTTGACACTGATATCACGATTATATGGTGTAACACCCCTTCTTCCCTAGGAGGAATATTAGATTGCCAAAACTTAATTATGGAATATTTAAGGCTAACTTAAAAGTTAGAAGTGGTCCTTAAAGAGCACATAACACGATAAAGAACGGGAATTTTTTCAAAGAAGGAAAAACATTAGATCCCACTTGAAAAGTCATGCTAAGCAAGGATTAAAAATAAGTTAACCTGTAAGACACCATTCACGATAATGATGTCACTTACTCTACGAGCTTCCCACTCGGAGTACACATCACAAAAAAAACAACCACTAAATAGGTTCAAAGAAATGAACAAAGACTTCATGGGTCATACAACCGAATATCAACCAACATATGTCACATTTAAGGGAATATTACAATATGTTTGGGGACAGGGTGGGTGGCGTTGACCCTAAGGAGGTCAATAGAGGCAAACTATTAATGTAGTACAACATTAAAAGTCGAAAAGATAAAGCCCCATATCAACCAAGTTAAAAGAGGAGCATTTGAACAAAATAAGACAATGCATCAACATCCCCCACTCTATAATAACAAGCAAAAAAGGGGGTGAACAAATGACACACTAAGTGAATAACTAACACCCGTAAAACCCAAAATATCTGCATGTCATACTTTACTTAATAGCACTCAATTAGTATTGACATAACAGTTGTGTAGCGTAAAGAATCGCTTTTTGCAGCTTTCAGCAGAATAAAACTGAAACCTTCGTTCAATTAAATGTTAAAAGCAAACTTCAAAAAGTGGAACATATGCACCACTTAAGACATTTTCATTCACCTATAAGTAAGATACATGCAAATAGTGTGAAAACACATTTTTAGTTTCATCTGAATGGAACTAAAATCTTTTTTTTTTTTTGAAACACTATTTGGGGTTAAAACCCTTAAAAATTCAAAACATTTCACTTATTACATTAGAACTCATTCTTAGTGAATTCTTTAATTGCTAGTCATTACTTCCTTCTCAATACGGGAGAGACGCCTACCCACTAGACACTTAGGTTCCTAGGACACACCAAACTTTGTAATGTACTTTGCCCTCGTCAAGACAATATTAACCTACAATGCAAATGTGATAATTCATATTTTATATGTGATTTTACTCTTCATTTTAACTATTTTAAGTCTTTGAAATATATTCTTATGAGAGAAGAGCGCATATTTTATATGATTTTCAGGTGAAAATAAAAAGAAATGAATTTGGGCACAAAACTATTCAATTTTACTCGAATTAACCCAACTCCAAGCAGCTCATGTTCAAGCCCAGCCCAGCAGCAAAGGAAAGAAAGAGGAAAAAAGCTGAGGTCAAGCTCATTTGGGCTTGATTTCGGCGGCCCATCGAATAGGCCCCTATCCCCCAGCCTGCCTCCACCTCTCTTCTCTCGGTTCCTCACAACGCTCACCAACAGTCTTGTTCTTGGCCCATATCCCAGCACCGGCCCTAGCCCAACACCTCTCCTTCTTTCCTTCTTTCCCCCTATCGTGTGGGCCTGTTGTCTTGCTTCTGCCTGCGGCCCAAAAGCTCACAACATCCCCCAGTCCTCTCCTCTTCCAGTCCCTCTCTTTCTCTCATTGCATGGCCCTGAGCTCCGTGGGCCATCACTCCAAGTAGCTCAATTTCTTTTTCAAGAGCCTTATTTTCTACATGGCTAATTGTTAACCTAGTCAAATGCAATTAATGAAAAATTAATTTTTAGCTTAAGATTAGCCTTTTCTTATGCATCATAACACCAAGATATTAATTGAAATTAATTTTTCTTAATTTTTGGGCATGAGGAGAGGTTGATTTTCCACTATAAAAGGGGCCATGGGTTGAAGCATTCATCCATTCATCCATTCATCCATTCACCCATTCATGCATCCAAGCATTCTTCTATTTTCCATCTTCTATTTTTTTTTAAGAGAGCTTAGAGTATTTTATAAGATAAAATCATTTGGGTTGAGGGGTTTAGAAGAAACTAAACTTTGTTAGCTATTTTTCTCTTCTTTTCTCACCTCATTTGTGAGTCAAATTTGAGAGTTTATGCTTGACTATATCATTTGTGTAATTGAGTACAAAAGTTTGGATATAGAAAGTGAGATATACCAACTTTAATGGTGTTTTTGCTAGCTATGGTTGGCTAAACTACTTATTTTTAGGATTAGGATGGATCCTTGATAACAATATTAGTTTTGCTAATTTCTTATGGGGTTATTTTTGTCTCTTTCATTGTATAACTTGAGTTTATAGTTGATACTATTATTTAATCATGTTGATTAAAATAGTTTAATTTGCTATCTCAAATGAATATTAGACCTTATAGGCTAGCTAATATGATGATTATGTAATTGGACTAAAATTATAATTGTTAAAATTGAAGAATTTATTCTAGAAATTAGATGAGTTATATCTAAAAAGAATGATTCATGCTAGCCCTCTATATAAATAATTTCATTTGATAGTTATAATCATCTTTTTAAATTATGAGCTGATGCTTGTAGTTTAGATTGAACAAGAGACGAATTGAATCCCCATTTGGATTAGTAAATCAATATTCGCATGAATGGTAAAATCAAAGTTCTAGATCTTTCTCATATAAGTAATCTCATTTGATAATTATAATAATCTCGTATCCAAATGTCAATGGTGTTTTTGCTAACTATGGTCAGCTAAACTACTCATTTCTAGGATTAGGATGGATCCTTGATAATAATATTGGTTTTGCTAATTTCTTATAGGGTTATTTTTGTCTCTTCTATTGCATAATTTGAGTTTATAATTGAACTTAACCTATTTGTGCATTTTAATACTATTGTTTAATCATGTTGATTACAATAGTTTAATTTGCTATCTCAAATGAATATTAGACTTTGCAGGCTAATAAAGTCTAATATGATGATTATGTAATTGGACGAAAATTATAATTGTTAAAATTGAATAATTTATTCTTGAAATTAGATGAGTTATGTCTAAAAAGAATGATTCAAGTTAAACCTCTATATAAATAACCTCATTTGATAATTATAATAATCTTTTTAAATTATGACCTAATGTTTGCAGTTTAGTTTGAACAAGATACAAATTGAATCCCTATTTGGATTAGTAAATCAATATTTGCGTGAATGGTAAAATCCAAGCTTCTAGATCTTTCCCCTATTTGATTTCTCTCCACTTTCTTGGCTCATATATTTTTCTTATGTTCTTTAGTTCTTTTAATTCGTATTGATAATAAACTCCTCAATTGAACTATTCTTTATAATCGGAAAAATTAAATCGAAAATCACTATTGTTCCTTATAAGATTGACACCTTATACTCCCTAGTCTATAATTAATCTTGTTTATTTGCAAGTAAAAAAGAATTTTAAAACTGAACATAAAATTCACATCAAGTTTTTGGCACTGTTGCCGGGGAAAGATAGTGATTTCTGAATTTTTTCTTCCTTTTATTCTTTTTATTTCCCCTATTCCCGCTAATGTAACAATTTTATTTATTTTATTTATCCTCCACCCCCTTCCGTTCTTTTGTTTTTTGTGGGTTCCATTTTTATTCCCCAATGCCTCCTAATCTAACCATTTTATTTTTGTTATTCCCTCTCCCTTCTAATTTAACTATTTTCCTCATCCATTCTAATCTAATCTAATCTAACTATTTTATTTTCGTTATTTTATTTATTTTATCTAATCTAACAATCCCCCTCCCTTTTATTTCATTTATTTTCTTTTTATTTTTTAATTTTGCTTTATTTTTTGCTCATTTTTCCCCCTTCTCTTAGATCTTTCTTTTATTTATTTTTTATTTTCTTCTTATCTCTCTCTTCTCTTTTCTTTTTATTTTGTTTGGTGGTCATTATTGTAGTAATTTCATTCTTTTCTATTGGTTATTTGTGGGTATATGCATGGTAGATATTCTTTATGCTTAGATTTTGAACAATATAATCTTGAAATTAAACGCTCTTTTCGTAAGATAAGAGGTAAGAAAAAGATGGTTAAAGAGCAAACCCCACCACCTAAGAACTTAAGGAGTATTTTATTCTTGCCACATATGACTCACTAATAAGAACACGTATGACCACTGTTACGAGGCCATTTGAGATTAAACATTCTCTTTTCCAAATGTTCCTGTCGTTTTATGGGCTAGAGTCTGAAAATCTTTTCAAGTATGTTTGATGCATTTTAGAGATTTGTTCCACGGTGTTTTTAAATAATATCTTTGATGATGCTCCTCGCTTACGGTTTTTTTCCTTTTTCTTTAAGGCATTGTTTGGACCTTAGAAAATTTGATGGAAAGACAACAAATTGAGAAAGTTACTTTTTTTTTTTTTTGTGTTTGGCATAGAGAAAATCACAAAGAAAAAAAATATGGAGGAAAGTTAGGTGGAAAATTTGTTAGAAACAAGTGATAAAATTTTCCTTATAAAATTGTGAGGAAAGTTTGAGGAAAATTCCCAACTTCCTCCAATCTCACATTACTTAGATGACATCAATATGATTTAAGTAGCTCATCAACATTTAGATTTTTCATCAAAATTCTTATATTTTTTTCCTCAATCCAAACAAGAGAAAAAAACTCATTTTCTCCCTACTTTTTTTCCTTCATTTTTTTTTTCCCTTCAATTTTTCTTTCCGCCAAATTTTCTAAGGATCAAACGAAGCCTAAAAGTTAAAGCTAAAGCTTGGTTGGACACTAAGACAAATATCACCACTTGGGATCAAATGCAAAAAGAATTCTTGAAAAACTTTTTTTTCTATTGGTAAACTGACTGATTTAACACATGCTATAACCACTTTCTCAAAAAATAAGAATGAGCAATTGCATAAAAGTTGAGAAATGTTTAAAGAGTTGTTGCGAAGTTCCTATGTGGTAACTTGTCCAGACTTTTTACTCTGGCTTAGATGTGCATAATAGGCAAATGGTTGATGCATCTTGTGGTGATAGTTTCTTGTACAAAACTCCTAAAGAAGCTTGGGAATTGTTTGAACAGTTAAGTGAAAATTTACATTTGCATGCTACTTCCTCACATTCTGATTTGCCTAGGCAATTAGAAAGTGAGGGGGGATTTATGAGGTTTCACATTCAGTTGATCTTTCTAGTAAAATCGATCTCTTAACTAAGAAATTTGATCAATTGTTGTGCATGAACAATGTGTCTAGTACTCTTTCTATGCGAGGTGTGTGCTCGATTTGTGCTAGTCTCATGCATGTTTCTGTTAACTATCCTTGTATTGGTAAGTCTGACTGCAGGACTGAACAAGTAAATGCTGGCCAAGGATTTCCTCCATTCAACAATCCTTATCCTAACACCTATAATCATGGATGGAGGAATGATCCTACTTTTTCATAGAGGTCTCAAAATCCTGAGAATCCTCCAGCATAGTCTAGTAGATCTACCCCTTCTAGTTTTCAAAACTAGAGATATACTCATGCCTCTTCCCATCAAGCTCCATCTGGGAGCTCTGATATAGACAAGGTGATTTTTGCCCTTGGTACCTTAACGTCTGTTGTGCAAAATGTTGATTCTCAGGTTCCAAAAATTGAGTCTAAAGTGCATATTGTTAATTATCACTCACAATCTATAGCTAATTAAGAAACCCAACTCGGGCAATTAGCCATAACTGTATGTAAAAAGAAGAAGGAAAACTTTCAGGTCATTGCATACAGAACCTTAAAGGCCAACAATTTGAACAATTAATAGCTATAATGATTCTTAGGAGTGGTAAAGAAGTAGATAACAAGGTGAGTGAGAAGGAATATGATAAAGAGGAAAGACTTAAGACCATGGAGAGCGACCTTGAGATTGAAAAAGAGAATGACCCATCCCCTGCTCCTATCGTGTCTGACTCCAATGTGACGTATAAGCCAAGGGTTCCTTACCTCTAAGATTTGGATACACCATTCCCCTCTAGGAAAGACAAGCAAATAGATGACACCCTAGAGACCTTTAAGCAGGTTAAGGTCAATCTTCCCCTCTTGAAAGCAAATAGATAGTTTTCGGCCTATGTTAAGTTTCTTAAAGATATATATGTGCACTTTTAAAAGGAAATCTAAAGATGAAAAGTCTAAAAAGGTTCTTCTAAGTGAATAAGTAAGTTTGATTTTGAAATGTGACACTCCACCTGAGTTCAAAGATCACGGTGTCCCTACCATCTTATGTTTTATTGGCAATCACAAAATTGAAAGGATACTTTTGGATTTGAGTTCTAGTACTAATTTGATACCATATTCTATTTATTTAGAGTTAGAATTGGGTGAACTGAAATCTTTCAACTATGCCCTTCAGCTTACTGATAGATTGGTTAGGACTCCTAGGGGGCGAATAGATGATGTCTTGGTCCAAATTGATAAAGGATTATTTCCTATTGATTTTATTGTGTTAGACATGGACTCTAGTCATGCTTCTAAGCCAATTCCTCTTATTTTAGGATATCAATTCCTAGCCACAGCTAATGCCACCATTAACTCTAGTTCGGGAGTGATGGATGTCTCAGTCATGAACATGAGGGTTAGACTTAATATTTTTAAAGATTCTTCTCAACTTATGTTTGAAGATGAATCTAAATGCTTCTTTGTTGATGTAATTGATGAAATGATTGAAGAAGCTTCACTTGCTATTTTGAGCAGTGATCCCTAGGGAACCTGTCTTTTCCATGGGGATTTGAGAATATTTGAATTAGGAAGTATAATAGATGAGATGGATCCTAATCTGGATTACACTCCTCATCTTAAGTCTTTCTCCTGGGTGTCGACTTATGAGCCTCTTCCCCCTTTGGCTAGTTCTCCTATGTCACCTTATGTTGTGCCCCTACCCAAACTGAGTTGAAGCCTCTTCCGGATTCACTCAAGTATGTGTTTCTAGGCCCTAAAGAGACCCTACCTACCATTATATATCTTCTCTTCTATCTTACGATCAAGAGGAAGAGTTGGTCCGTGTTTTGTATGATCATAAGTGTGCTATTGGGTGGTCAGTTGCTGATTTGAAAGGGATTAGCCCCATAATTTGTGTGCACAGAATTCATTTAGAGGACAATACCAAACCTGTTAGGCAAATGCAACGTAGACTGAACCCTCACATGAAAGAAGTCATCTAGAAAGAGCAGTAAAGTTTTTAGATGCAGGCATTATCTACCCTATCTATGATAGTTAATAGGTCAGTCCAGTTCAAGTAGTCCCTAAGAAATCTGGCATAACTGTAGTTAAGAATAATAAAGGTGAACTAATTTCTACTGTACAGATCACAGGGTGGAGGCTGTGTATCGATTATAGAAAGTTGAATTCTATCACTAGGAAGGGCCATTTTCCCCTCCCATTTATTGATCAAATTTTGGAAAAATTAGCTAGACAAAGTTTTTATTTCTTTTTATATAGTTATTCTGGTTACAACCAAATACCTGTCTATCTTGAGGACCAAGAGAAAACGACCTTTACATACCCATCGGGTGCTTTGCCTATCGGAGGATGCCTTTAATGTGTGTCTTACTAATTTATCCACTGTACTGAAAAGACGTGAAGAAGTGAATCTTATCCTGGGTTGGGAAAAAAGTCATTTCATGGTCCAAGAAGGGATTGCGTTAGGTCATAAAGTATCCAAAAAAGGGATTGAGGATGATAAAGCCAAGATTGATTTGATTTCTAATTTGCCTATGCCTTCTTCTATGAAGCAAGTCAGATCATTTCTTGGTCATGCTAGTTTATATAGAAGATTTGTTAAGGATTTCAGTATAGTGGCTCGACCACTTACCAATCTTCTTACGAAAGAAACTCCTTTTGTGATTGATGAGTTTTATGTGAAAGCTTTGGAAAAGCTTCGATCTTTGTTCGTGTCAGCCCCTATTGTGCAACCTCCTGATTTTTCTTATCTATTTGAGAATATGTGTGATCTATCTGATTTTGTTATTGGGGCTATTTTGGGTCAAAGTGTGAATAGGATGCCTCATGTCATTTGCTATGCTAGTAGAACTCTAACTGATGCTCAAAAGAATTATTCTACTACTGAAAAAGAGTTGCTAGCTATAGTATTTATACTTGATAAATTCCATCCATATCTTTTGTCCTTGAAAATGATTGTGTTTACTGGTCATGCCACATTAGTGGCTAAGAAAGACAGTATACTAAGACTCATTAGATAGATTTTGTAGCTCTAAGAGTTTTATATTGAAATAAAAGATAGGAAAGGTTCTAAAAATTCCAGTACAGACCATTTGTCTGGAATCTTCACTGGTATACTAATGACTTAGTTGGATTTTCTGATCACTTTTCTGATGGGCAATTATTTGCTGTGTCATATGCCCTTCTCCCTTTGTTTGCTGACATTGTGAACTACCTTACCACTGGGAACCTCCTCACTACTCCAAAAAAGAAAAAATTAGATTCTGCTCATAGGTAAGACATTACTATTGGGAAGATCCTTATCTTTTCAAACATTATCCTGACCAAGTAGTACGTAGACGAACCTTCATAGTGTTCTCACCTTTTGTAACTTTTATGCTTGTAGGGGTAACTTTGGAGATCATAAGACAGCTGCTAAAGTCCTACAAAGTGGGTTCTTTTGGCCCACCTCACTGATTCTGTCTTGCTTGTGAACGTTGCCAATGTATTGGTGTCTAGTCCTATCATGATATGATGCCCCTTTCCCCTATTGTGATTGTTGAGATATTTAACGTATAGAGCATTGATTATGTGTCAAAGTGGGTGGAAGCAAGGTTGCCAGAGCTGAACCGATTAGTGAATCAGTTAAGCTAGCGGTTCGATGGTTCAATCGGACGGACCTATTAGACCAAATTAAACCAGTTAACCCAGATTCATAAAATATAAACAATTTTATTCCATGTAGATAAAAAATGCTCACAATTTTATAATAGTTAGATATTATTACATTCACTTTTGACTTTTAAAAAAAATAAAGATCATAGCTTAGTTTCAATTATATATTTTAAGTTTGTTGGATATCATGCTCTAACAATATAATCAAGAATTGCATCCTAAAAATAAAAAAAATAAAAAAGAGGGTTGTTGTAGCTTTATTATTAAAAAATAATAAGAAAGGATAGCATATAAGGGCTTCTAGTATAGTTGGTGTGCTGAAGCTAAGGGAATCTGGTGCAGTGTCATGGGTTTGACTCTTAGCAGATGTAATTTGTGCAAATTTTTATACAGGTAAGGAAAGGAGGTGAGTTGAACCGGGTCAAACCATCGGTTTGTTAGGTAAATCAGACGGTTCAACTAGATTTTGATCGGTTCTTGACTGGTCCAACTAAGCAGGGGTTTTATTGCCCACAACGGACTGAACCATGGTCCGGTTCACGAGTTAACCAGTCAGACCGGATGGTCCGGTCAGGTTCTTGTATCCTTGGGTGGAAGCTCAAGCTAGTAAGACCAATGACTACAACGTTGTGGTCAAGTTTGTAAAAGAATATATATATTATCAGTATAGTACCCCTAAAGCTCTTATTAGTGATGAAGGTAGTCATTTTTATCATCGATCTTTTGAGACTTTGCTTAGAAAGTATTATGTGAGTCACAAAGTATCTACCCCCTATCACCCTTAGACTAATGGTCAAGTTGAGGTACGTAATTATGAGATTAAGTCTATGCTTGAAAAAATGGCTCGATCTGATAGGAAAGACTAGTCTTTGAGATTACATAATGCTCTTTGGGCCTGTGGTACTGCTTATAAGACTCCCATTGGGATGTCTCCTTACCAGCTTCTTTGTGGTAAGGTTTATCATTTGCCAGTTGAATTAGAACGTTGTGCTTTTTGGGCTATTAAAGCTTTTAATTTTGATATGAAACAAGCGGGTTCTAACCATAGGCTTCAATTGAATGAATTGGATGAATTGTGCAATGAAGTCTATGAGAATGCTAAGATTTATAATGCCAAAACCAAAGCTTTTCAAGATAAAATGATTTCTCGTAAATCTTTTGAACCTAATTAGAAGGTTTGGTTCTTTAACTCTAACCTCAAGCTGTTTCCTAGCAAGTTAAGATTTAGATAGGATGGTCCTTTTGTTATCCAACAAGTGTTTCCCTCTGGGGCGGCTCAAAATTTGGATCCCCAAGATGGTAGAGTTCTTATAGCAAATAGCCAAAGTTCAAAACCTGTCGTGACTAATGACCTTGTGCCTAGTTTGATTGATTCCATCAATCTAGTAGACCTAGTTTACTACGATTAATTAATAGGACCTTGTCTGGCTGAAGATATAAAACTTAGCACTCATTGGGAGGCAACCTAATCTTTTTAGGAAAGTTTGGGTCTTTTATTTTTGTCTTCTTTTTGGTGTGCTTGTGTTTTTGAATGTGGTGCTTCACTTGATTTTTGGCTTTTATGGTTGGGGATAAATTTGAAGGTGTCTTTGGAGTTGACTTATTGGGCTTATATGGAAATGACTTCCCCGTGCTATCAGGTTGTGTTGTTCTTCTCTCTATTTCCCTCTTTCTTGTTGTTTTCTACATTGAGGACAATGCAAGGTTTGGGTGTGGGGGGAAGGCAAAATAAAAATTTTGAGGAAAATTGAAACTTGAAAATCTATGGGTGAATTTGATTTTGGAAAGAGTTTGAGTGTTTTGATTATTCACATTCTACTCTTTTTATGTGGATTTGATTCATGTGACACATGCTCATTAGAGATTATTTCTAGTTTTGACTAGTCGAAGGCCAAGATTTTTACTATACTAATGCCACTATATAACTGATTTTGAGTTTGAGATGTAACTCCATTGACAATGTCATGATGAGTATTTGATAAGTACTGAGTTCCCCATTGACTTTTCAATCAATAAAGAAAATAAATTGAATTAATCAAGTTCTGATTATGGTACCAATGTTCAGGTTCTATATTTATCCATATATTTAATTGGCTGAATATGTACTAAGTGCTTCTCTGAGTTTCATCTTTATTCATATTTTTATCCACTCAAGAGAGCACATAGAATCAAGTAACGTTTGAAAAAAAAAAAATTCAAAGTCTCAAAAAATAAGAAAAAAATAAGAAGAAGAGAATAATAAATTGATTCGGCATTGGGGACTTAATTTTAAAGATGCTCTTGTGATTTTTGTTTATGTGGGGTGAAATTTTGTACTTAGGGTTAACTACATGGTTTCGTTGTGTGCTTAATTTGCTTGAATCTTGGCCTATTGACATAGTTGAAGTTGGGAATCTTTGATAATGAGTTGTGGGTTGGCAGTGAATTAATATATGTGATTTGGAGTGCACATTCATAGTTGGATCACTTGATTTTCTTTCTTGATGTTATTCTTATTCTACTTGGTGGTTTAAATGAATATATGCATTACTATTGTTCATTGCTCGAGGACTAGAAAGTTTTGGTGTGGGGGGTATTTTATATGTAATTTTATCCTTCATTTTACCTATTTTTAGCTCTTTAAGATATATTTCTATGAGACAATAATGCATATTTTATATAAATTTTAGGTGAAAATAAAAAGAAATGAATTTGGGCACGAAACTGTTCAATTTTACTCAACCTAGCCCAATTCCAAGTAGCTTATGTTCAAGCACAGCCTAGTAGTAAAGGAAAAAAAGAGGAAGAGAGCTGAGGTCCAGCTCATTTGGGTCTGATTTTGGCGGCCCGTCGGTCAGGCCCTATCCCCCTAGCATGCCTCCACCTCTCTTCTCTCACTCCCTCATAATGCCTACCTACAAGCCTGTTCTGTAGCCCATATCCCAATGCCAGCCCAAGCCCAACACATCTCATTCTCTCCTTCTGTCCCCCCACGGTGTGGGCCTATTGTCTTGCTTCTCCCTGCAGCCCAAAAGCTCACAGCAGCCCCCAATTTTCTCCTCTTCCAATCCCTCTCTTTCTCTCCTTGCATGGGCCTGAGCATCGTGGCCCATCACTCTAAGCAACTCAATTTCTTTTCCAAGAGCCTTATTTCCTAGATGGCTAATTGTTAACCTAGTCAAATGCAATTAATCAAAACTTAATTTTTATCTTAAGACTACTAGCCTTTTCTTATACATCATAATAGCTAAGATATTAATTAAAATTAATTTTAGGCAACAAGAGAGGTTGATTTTCCACTATAAAAAGGGGCCATGGGTTGAAGCATTCATCCATTCACCTATTCACCCATCTAAGCATCCAAGCATTCTTCTATCTTCCATCTTCTATTTTCATAGAGAGTTGAGAGTATTTTGCGAGACAAAAATCATTTGGGTTGAGGAATTTAGAAGAAAATAAACTTTGTTAGGTATTTTCCTCTTCTCTTCTCACCTCATTTATGAGTCAAATTTCATAGTTTACAATTGACTATATCATTTGTGTAATGGAGTACAAAAGTGTGGGCATAGAAAATGAAATATACCAACTTCAATGGCATTTTTGCAAGCTAAGGTCGGGTAAACTACTCATTTCAAGGATTAGGATGGATCCTTGATAATAATATTTGTTTTGCTAATTTCTTATGGGGTTATTTTTGTCTCTTTCATTGCATAATTTGAATTTGTACTTAAACTTAACGTATTTACACATTTTAATGCTATTGTTTAATCATTTTGATTATAATAGTTTAATCTGCTATCTCAAATGAATAATAGCCTTGCAGGCTAATATGATGATGATGTAATTGGACTAAAATTATAATTGTTAAAATTAAATAATTTATTCTAGAAATTAGATGAGTTATGCCCAAAAAAATAATTCATGCTAACCCTCTATGTAAATAATCTCATTTAACAATTATAATCATCTTTGTAAATTATGACCTAATGCTTATAGCTTAAGTTGAACAAGGGACAAATTGAATCCCCATTTAGATTAGTAAATCAATATTTGCATCAATGGTGAAATCCAAAGTTCTGGATTTTTCTCATATTTGATTCTCTTTAGTTTCTTAGTTCATATATTTTTCTTTAGTTCCTTTAATTCGTATTGATAATCAACTCCTCAATTAAACTATTCTTTGTAATCGAAAAAGCTAAATCGAAAATCACTATTGTTCTTTGTGGGAGCGATACCCTATACTTGCTAATATACAATTAATCTTATGCACTTGCAAGTAAAAAAAGGTTTTTGAAACTAGACATAAAATCCACATCAAAAGGTTAATCTTTGAAAACCCGAAATGTATTGGGAATCCCTTGGCATCGAATGCATAGGCTACATAATTCTTTGGAACCCAACTATAATGCAAGCCCTTTAATTATTCTCAACAATGAACCATTTTCACATAAACAAAACTTTCACAAGCACATTCCCTTTTTAAACCGTTAAGCACTCAACCCACTTTATTTAGAAGACAAAGCAATTTTCAAAACATGATAAGCATTCTAACAACGCTTAAGCTATGGCAACACGGACACCAATTGTAAGTACCAAACACACATTTTGGCATAATTCACTTTGTACAATAAATTCAGAACCATTGAGCTTACCATCATCTTGATCAACCATCACTTCACAAGTTATCGTCAAAATAATAATTCATTTCTTGATAAAACATCTTAAACAATAAGGATGCCATAATAATCATAACCATATTATCAAGGCTAACAATCAATTAGCATAGTCAAGAGAACTTCCAAAGTCTTCAAGTATAATTCACGATCTCAAATATCACTTTTTTACCACATGACCATTGGTCACAGTAAACTAAATATCTCTTTACTCAAAGACACTTGACTTAGGACCCATGTCCAGGACTCTATAATGTCTATCATTAACATAGTACTTTCAATAACCAATATCCAACCCAAGCCTTAAAAGTATACTTAGAGTACATAAACTCCTCTTTTTCTTTATTAATCTCCTTCAAATTTCTCTTTTCATTGTTTCCCTTTTTTCCCCCCTCTAAGTTAATCCTTTAATACCTTGCTCAATAATCACACATGTCTTATTCAATAAACCACCAAAATTGTGGTCCCAAACCCCCCATTTGTTTTCCACATAAATCCAACTATTTTCATATAAATATCATGGTTGTTCAAAAAAAAATATGGATATACTTATTTAGTCACAAATTCTCATCAAAACACTAATACATCCAACAATTGTCGAAGTCTACCAAACCCTAACTATCAACATTATGCTCTTCTTTCACTTCAAAATTTTGTAAATCAACTAAATGACCCTAAATTCTACTCATGATCTCCAATATTCAACATAAACCCAAAAATCAATTTAATTTCAAATTGATATAATTTAGGGATAGAGTTACCCAGTTGAAAATTTGGTTGAATGGACTAGAAATGCAAGATCGAGGTATTGATTCTTCTCCCCAAGCTTTTCTTCCTCTTCTTCGTCCTCTTCACATTCTTCTTCCTTTCTTCTTCCTCCATCTTTCCTCTTCTTTTCCCTCACTGTCATGCCCTCTTTCCTCTCTTTGTCACTATGAAGTGTGCATTTGTGTTGACTGTATGTGTGGTGTGTGTTGTTTATGTGAGTAGTGTTTGGTGTGTGTGAGTAAAGTCCCCCCTTGACGTGCTGTGCTGACCGAAG
This sequence comes from Carnegiea gigantea, assembly GCA_029747015.1. Classification (NCBI taxonomy): domain Eukaryota; kingdom Viridiplantae; phylum Streptophyta; class Magnoliopsida; order Caryophyllales; family Cactaceae; genus Carnegiea; species Carnegiea gigantea. The sequence goes on from JAKOGI010001317.1 coordinate 125,188, forward strand.
CCCCCTTCTCTCTCTCTCCCCCCCTCCATTTTTTTAAAGCTTAAGAGATATGTGGGCAATCCCCACCCATACAAATTCTCTCCCCATTTGCTATTTTTTTCCCCTTCCTTTCTAATAATTGAGTTGGAAATAAAAGGCAATTGGGGTTTGACCCAATTCAACTAATATGCCTAGAAGTTGACCCACATTAAAAAATTCACAAACTCTAAATTTTAAAAATTAAAACAACTAATTAACTCACAAATAATTACAAACAATTATTTTACCAAAAATAAAACATCACAAAATCACGATATTAACGAATAATCCAACTAAATTAATCTAGCCTATGTAATTTACTAAAACAAAATTTCATAGGCCTTACACTCTCCCCAGTTAAAGAAATTTCATCCTTGAAATTTAGATACCTGTAGCGAAGTGGATGGGATACTTTTGCCACATCCCATGTTCAAGCTCCCAGGTTACTTTAGCCACTTTGTGATGCTTCCACGAAATGTTGACATAAGGTATAGTTTTGTTTCTCAGCTTCCTTTCTCTCTTTTCCAAGATGCGCATTGGTTCTTTGACAAAGGTAAGATTCTCCTTGATTTGAAGGGGTTTTTAGCGTATTATGTGATCTGGATCATGCACATACCTACAGAAGTTGGAAACATGAAACACCTCATGTATGCCTTGAAGAGATGGTGGTAAGGCCAAACAATAAGCATTGGTCCCACTTTGTAGGATTTTAAACAGCCCAACAAACATAGAGCTAAGTTTACCTTTTTGTCCTAATTGTAAGAGGTGAAGTTTTTTGAAACATGTGATCTCCTACTTTAAAGGCCAACGACCTTCTTCTTGAGTCTGCATGACTATTCTCTCTATTTTGAGTTGCTTGAAGTCTTTCCCTAATGGTTTTAACCACCTCATTGGCTTGGTCAATTAACTCTACTTTAGATGGTTCTCTTTTCCCCACGACACCCCAACAAAGTGGCATCCAACAATGTCATCCATACAATACTTCAAATGGGGCCACACCAATACTAGTGTGATAGCCACGAATGGCAAGTTATGATCCCAACTACCTTTATAGTCTAGGGCACAAGCCCTCAGCATGTCCTTCAAGGTTTGGATTGTCCTTTCTGACTGCCTGTTTGTTTGAAGATAAAACGTTATACTTAAATGCAGTTCAATATCCATTGATGCTTGGAATCCATTCTAGAATTTAGGATTGAACTTAATATCTCTGTCTGACATAATACTAAGCGGCACACCGTGTAATATGCCTATCTACTAGATTTAGAGATCAACGAGTTACTCTGAAGTGAATGTGATCTTGATGGCGAGAAAATTAGCAGCTTCGGTTAGTCTATTGAGCACTATCTAAATGCCATCATGGTGCTTGGTGGTCTTAGGTAGGCCGGTGATTAGATTCATGGTGACATGCTCCCATTTTCATAGCAGGATTAGTAGCAACTATAGTAAACTGCCTGGCTTCTGATGCTCAGTCTTCACTCTTTGGCAAGTCAAGCACCTAGCCATAAAATTAGCCACATCTCTTTTCATTCCAATCTACCAAAAGTGAGTTTTCATGTCATGGTACATTTTAGTACTCCCAGGATGAGTAGTAAAAATGTAGTTGTGCGCTTCTTTCATCACTTCCTTCTTAAGTTCTACAATATTTGGCACACATAATCTCCTTTTAAACCAAAGGATACACTCCTTGAGGTGGAAGTCCTTGATTAGTCCCTCTTCACTCCCTTCTTGATTGTCATTAACTCAGGGTCTTTACCTTATCACTTCTTGATCCCATCCACTAGAGACGAGACTACTTTAAAATGCTGCCAGGTATCCTCTATCTCTAGGCAAAACAATTTCATTATGGAGTTCTTTAAACTCTTTGAAAAGCTTTTTTTCTTGAGTGAATAGACAGGCAAATGACCCAGTTGATTTCCTGCTTAGGGCATCAGCAACTACATTCGCCTTCCCAGATGATACTTGGTTTCCATATTGTAGTCCTTCAAAAGTTCTAACCAACTACTTTGCCTCATGCTCAACTCTTTTTGGGAAAATGTACTTAAGGCTCTTGTGTAGTGCAAATCTCACACCTAATTTCATATAGATATTGCCTTCAAATTTTCAAAGCGAACACTACTGCCGCTGGCTCCAGGTTATGTGTAGGGTAATTCTATTCATAAGGACACTACTACGAGAAGCATATGCAATCACTCTTCCTTTTTGCATAAGGACATATCCTAAACCCTTTTTAGAGGCATCACTATAAATCACAAATCCATTATTCTCCTCTGGAATTGCTAAAACTGGGGTTGATACTAGGCTCCTCTTCAGTTTTAAAAACTCCACACACACTCTTCAGACAGCTCAAACTTAGTGTTCTTGTGAATCAACCTTATAATAGGCAAAGCCAATTTGGAGAAGCCTTCCGTAAATCTCATGTATTAGCATGTCATACCCAGGAAGCTCCTAACTCTTGTCATAGTTATGGGTCCTGGCCAATACACTATTGCTTCTATCTTAGCGGGGTCTATTGATATCCCATCCTTGGTCACCACATGACCTAAAAAATGGACCCTATCCAACCAAAATTCGCACTTCTTGAGTTTAGCATATAATTCGTGTTCCTTTAAAGTCCTTAGTATGGTTCTTAAATGTTCAACATGCTCCTCCTTGGATCTTGAATAGATCAAGATGTCATCAATGAAAACTAGTACTAACTTATCCAAGTAGCGCTTAAATATTGTTGAATTCCAAGAGTACATAACCATAAGAGGGGGGTGAATTGTGGTGGCCGATTTTCGCCAAATAACTGACAAACAGCCGTAGCACTTGATTGCAGAGACTGTTCGTAAATCACAAACAACCTTAAGCCTTGTTTGCAGCAGTTGTTCCCAATTGGTTCAGTAGCGAAATTCAAAGTAATAAATGCGGAAATAAAGCACACACAATTTTTACGTAGAAAACACCTCTAGCCCAACTGAGGTGTGAAAAACCACGACCTACCTCGTGTAGGATTTAACCACTTCACTAACGGGCTGAACACGTTACAAAAGTAACACTTCTTGTTATAACTTGTAACCCACGTAACCTTCTTCCCTAAGACAGGTTACACCACGTCCAATCGCACTATATTGGACACGTCCAAAGTCCACTCGACTATGGAGACACTCACTCACTTTCTGATATGAGAATAGGAGTATAAAATACCTTACTGGGATGCTTCTGACTTAAGCAGATGTAAGGTACACTAAAGTCCTAGTATGCCAATAGTTTTGAAAGCTCAATCTTTGCATAATCTTGTCATGATTTTTTCTTTTGAAATGAAGCTTTAGAAAGCTCTCAATGCTCTGTGAAAAACCGATTTTTCCCTTGTGTATCTCTTCCGAAAGGAGTGAAAAGATTTTCTTATTTAAGCAAGCAAACCCAACGGCTAACTCCTTCGAAAATGATAGAAAAATCTTCTGATTTTAGCAGCTTAGGAGATTTCTTCAGATTTCCAACGGTTAGGAACAAAGAAGATAAGATTCTCCTAAAATATAGGGATTTGATACTCACGGGATAAAAACTGATTTAGCCACTTAATATAGCCGTATAATTTAGCCAAAAAAAAAAGGATAAAAAATCTTGGTTTCAAAATTTGAATCAATCATGGCCTAAAAATAAGGAATAAAGATTTTTCGGATTTTGAAAAAAAAATCTCTAGCAAAAATAGTTTTGCAATCTGCTAAATAAATAATAAATAATAATCTAATCAGCCTAGGATTTCATAAAAAGATTCTTAGAGCAGCCAGCCAACCAAAAGAAATTTTCAGGTAAAACGGATGTGGCCGCTGCAGTTTTAGGAATACCCTAGGCACCCTGTTTGCAGGGTTGTTTGGAAATGGTGTTCTGAAGCAAATGTCGAAAACCATTTTAAGAAGTGTTAAATTAAGACTTTCAAGATTGGCATATTAACAAGAGTCTAAAAGATAAAAACTAAACCAAACCAAGACTTCTTGTTGTAAGAATCAGTCATCTTGTCAAGAATGGATGTGCAACTCCAAACACCTTGGTCACCTTGATTACTCGGGTGATCTTGTATCGCTGAATGTAGGAACTTAGTCTTTAAGACTTAGTCAGCTGTTGTCGAGATTTGTTGTGTGCTGATCTTTGTGTCACTGAAGCTTGGAACCTGTTCTTAAAACTTGTTCTCAACATTTAGTAGACAGAATAGGTAAGTAGGATCAATACAAACAACTGTGTAGGACCTGTTTGGAGAGCTTGTTTGGAACAACATTACTCAAGCAAGTATGCTACACTTGGATTTGTTATCATCAAAACTTTATACAGTTAGTTCAACAATTTTCTCCTTTTTGATGATGACAAACCAAGTGACCATATTGACAAGAAAAAGATTTTATTTTCGTAAGTGCCTTTGTAAGTGACTGTGACTTGAGTGCTGATATATATCCACACAGGTGCTAGGTCAGTCAAGTTTAAAAACATATATAAGTATAAAGACTAATGACTCAACCGTTCAACTCAACCTAGGTCAATGGCCCACTTATCTTCCCCCTTTTGGCATCATTAAAAAGGCACAAACAATAGTCAGAACATGGTGTGTGCAAGGGAATCACATAAGACATAGCAAGAGATAAGTAAGATATAACAGAACCAGATATGTCATTGAAAGTCCGGAAGGAAACACAGAAAGAGACGGGGAAGAGAACTCTAGGAAGCATTCGATGAGAACAGGTTACAAGGGGTGATTATGGCTGCGGAGCAGGGGGTTTGGTAGCGAGGGAGGAGAGAAGGGCAAGGAGATCTTCATAACGCTTGGCAGGTAGCGCCTTCTCTTCTTCCAGGGCAGCCTTGACGGCTGTGAGCTCATCCTTGAGGCGGGAGTTATCATCTAAAACAGCCTCAACTTTGACTGATGACCTCCCAGAACAGAAGGTCTGGGTGTTCGGTTCCCCTGTTTAGAGACCGAGCCCTCAGCCAGAGTATATCTACACCCCATGAGGGTGTCACTCCCTATCTCATCAATCACTTGAGCAGCCACCCTCCTTTTGAGCTCTATCCTAAAGAGCTCAAAAACCCTCGTCAGTAGAAAACCATACCCAAGATCATGTGCCCGGGTGGTGTTTGCAATACGCCTAATATGGCGGATCATAAGAACAGGAAGGTTGATGGGTTCCTCCCTATCCAAAAGATCCACCAGGCACTGATCAAGAGCATCAGCCTGGTTTCTACCTTGACCTCTTGGGATGATGTTCTTTATGACAAACATAAAGAGCAGTTGGTGCAGAGAGGTCATCTCACCCTTCTTCACGGATGTGGGTGTTTGCAGGCCCTGGTTTTGACTCAACCGCTGTGAAAGCTCCAGCAGCCTGGCTGTCCCTAGGACAGACTTATCCACCCTCACATACACATCAAAGCCAAGTGAGGGAACACCCAAAATCGTACCCAGAGTTTGTGCATCAAATTGCACTTGTGTATCACCAATTTTACTTGGCACCACCCCTTCGGTGACGGCACAATTTGCATAGAACTCAGCCAATTCTGGTACAGAACACCCCAGCTGGGTGTTCGTGAAGAGGTCCAGCCAGTTCTGGGCACGCAGCTTCTGTAGGAACACCCCCAACCCCTGTTTCTCGAAAAATTAAACTCTCACTATCTTCCCCCTAACTACATTGCGCTTAAGCAGATGTGCAATCTTGGTAGAAACAGGAGAGCAGTAGACTTTTTGGCTGTTTTGGGGGGAGGAACAGAAGAAGCGGTCTCGGGTTTAGCTGATTTTGAGACTGGAGCAGTAGAGGTAGTCTTAGGTGTAGCTGATTTGGAGAGAGAAGAGGTGAAGGTCTTTCCCTTAGGAGGTACTGTTGGAGGAGAAGACTTAATGGCAGGGAGAGTGGTTTTCTTAGGAGGAACTTGTTCTTCGGAGGACTCGGAGAACACCGGGGTCCCCTGTTTAAAGGGGGTGTTCTTCAGAATCAGAATCCGAGAATCCCGCAGAAGAAGAAGAGGAAGAAATTTCCTCAATGACTGGAGTGGAGGATTTTGTGGTTCTAGGAGAGGAGTAGAAGGCAATTCTTGTAGATTTGCACGTGGGCTTAGCAGATTTTGGAGGAGAGGGGGCTGAAGCTTTTGCGGGTTGAGACCTTGTTTGTGGCCTTGATCTAGGCATTCTGCTACGCCTAGCCACCATCTTAACCCTTTTTCTTTTCTCTCCGGTTTGGAAGACCGGAGTCAGTGATTTGGTTGCTGCAGGGGGGATGCCCATGCCACCACTTCCCCCTGCCTCAAGAGACTGCTCAGCCGAGTCTTCTTGAAGACCAACTCCCAAATTATCCTTAAACACCTCCTCATAGGACTCAGATCCTGTTTCGGGTACTGTTTCTTTTTCAGGAAATAGCCCGAAAGAACAGGGCTCAGAGAAATCAAAGAAACCAACATGGGACTCAAAGGCTTCATCTTGGGACCCAAGATTGCCACCAATTTCCCCAGTTGAAGTAAAGTTCTTTTCAGTGAGGGGACAAACAGTCGATCCCTCAAACACCACCAATTCCCAACCAAAATGGTAGGGAATATCTTTCAAACCCAAGCCCACTGATTTCAGGTCGACACTCTTCAAAATCCAAAAGGTTTGAAGCTGATTGGGCGAGGAGAAGTGGAAGGTTTACCTCCTAGAATCGCCATTAAAAATGGCGAGAAAGCAACAGGGGCAGGACCTGTTCATGAGGCTGGTGCGGGTGCCCTGCTACCCTGAGATTTTGAACCAGAACTTCCAGAGCCGTTGAAGGGAGCCATTTGAGCATCATGGTGCCGTTTGAAGTTTGCTTGATCTGTAAGCCTAAGAAGAAATTAAGTTCACTCATCATGCTCATTTCAAACTCACTCCTCATCATCTTTGAAAATTCATTGCATAAATCATGATGAGTTTCCCAAATATGATGTCATCAACATATACTTAGATAATCAATAGATGTTCCCCCTTAGTTTTTAGAAACAAGGTATTATCTACCTTGCCTCTTCTAAAATCATTTTCAAGTAAAAAGTTTGACAATCGTTCATACCAAGCTCTAGGAGCTTGTTTTAGGCCATAGAGAGCTTTGTCAAGTTGAAAACCATGATCAGAAAATTCAATGTTTTCGAAACCAAGGGGTTGTTTGACATACACCTCTTCCTTAAGGTATCCATTTAGAAATGCACTTTTCACGTCCATTTGATATAGCTTATCTCCATATGGGCTGCAAAGGCTATTAGGATACAAATAGCCTTAATTCTAGCAACTGGTGCAAAGGTTTCTTCGTAATCAATCCCTTCTTCCTGCTTGTACCCTTGAACCACCAGCCGTGCCTTGTTCCTGGTGACTGTTCCTGACTCATCAAGTTTGTTTCGGAACACCCACTTGGTTCCAATGATTGTTCTATCTGCAGGTCGAGGTACAAGGTGCCATACTTTGTTCCTTTCAAATTGATGAAGTTCTTCTTGCATTGCTGTGACCCAATATGAATCTGTAAGAGCTTCATTCACATTCTTTAGCTCAATGTTAGAGAGAAACGCATAGAATGCACAAAAATTCTTAAGCTTTGACCTAGTTTGCACTCCAGTATTAATATCAGACAAAATTTGCTCAAGAGGGTGCGAACGTTGGTGCTTCCATGGCCGTGGAGTAAGTGGATCCACAGACACATGCTCTACTCTAACTGGAACACTTGGAGACTCAGGCTCACAATCAGTACCCGAGCCTGTTCCTGGGGAACCTGACTGGTGTTGTCCTGAACAGGGTTCAGCGGTGTTTCCCCCTATTTGGTTCTCAACTTGCCTGTCGTTCTGAGGAACACCTTCAGGAGTTGTTTTCTCCAAGGTGTTCTTAACTTGTCTATCTTAGCGTAACACTTCTTTTCGAACAAGACCTAATTCAAATTCTTCCTCCTGTGCATCATTCTCACTCAACGAGTTAGATTTATCAAAAAGCACATGCACACTTTCCTCAACACATAAGGTTCTTTTGTTAAACACTTTGTAAGCCTTACTGTGAGAGGAGTAGCCAAGAAATATTACCTCATCACTCCTAAGATCAAACTTTCCTAAGGCATCCTTCCTATTATTATGCACAAAACACCTACAACCAAATGTTCTCAGGTGCGTAATGTTGGGTTTTCTGCCTTTGAAAAGTTCATAAGGAGTTTTGTTCAAAATAGGTCTGATCATGCATCTATTTATAATGTAACATGAGGTGTTCAATGCTTCTGCCCAGAAATTCCTAGGAAGACCACTAGCAATAAGCATTGTTCTAGTCATGTCTTCTAGGGTGCGATTTTTGCGCTCAACCACCCCATTTTGTTGGGGTGTTCTTGGAGCTGAGAAGTTATGATCAACACCATGTTCATTACAATAGTTAATAAAACTTGCATTTTCAAATTCAGTACCATGATCAGATCTCAAGCTAATTAAAGAGTGTCCTACTCTCTTTTCAACCTTTTTGAGAAAGGCAATAAAATTCTCAAAGGTTTCATCCTTGGATGCCAAAAACAAGGTCCAAGTAAATCGAGAGTAATCATCCACTACAACAAGCACATACCTCTTCCCACCTCTACTTGCTATCCTCATAGGACCACACAGATCAATGTGTAATAATTTTAGAGGTCGGGTAGTGCTTACACATTTTTTCGATTTAAAAGAGGATTTGACTTGTTTACCTTTTGCACAAGCTTCACATACCTTGTCATTATTAAATTTGATGGAAGGTAGTCCAACAACTAGGTCTTTAGAAACAAGTTTGTTCAGAAGAGATAGACTTGCATGACCTAGTCTCTTATGCCAGAGCATTACATCATCATTCAAGGCACTCAAACAAGTCAGATTGTTTTGGGGAAGTGTGAAAATACATACTTTGTAAATATTTTTGTGTAGCTTCCCCCTTAATACGACATCTCCTGTGTTTGAGTTCACAACCAAGCAACGTATTGATGAGAACACTACTAGGTTATTTTTATCACGCAGTTGGGACACACTAAGTAAATTATGCTTCAAACCATCAACTAAGTATACATTTTCAATCGAGTGGGAGTGGGACTCACCAATCTTACCTATACCGACAATTGTCCCAGACTTGCCGTTTCCAAATGCCACACTCCCACCATCCGAAGCTGTAAGTGAGAGAAAGTTGGATTTTTCACCGGTCATATGCCTCGAACACCCACTATCAACATACCACAGCTGCTTGTTTTCAAGGTTGTTCCCTAGGCTGTTTGCTGGGTTGTTTGCTGGGTTGTTCTCTCTCACTTCAGCCTGCAAAACAAATCAAGGGTTAGTTTTGGGAACCCAGATCCACTTGGGTCCCATTCTTTTAGACAGATAAATCTCATCTTTCCTAATCCAGATTTGTTTTACATAACCTTCATTTCTTTTAATGGCATACCTTCTTGAAGGACAAGTGTATCGATAGTGACCCGTTTTGCCACAGTGAAAGCAAACAATGTTTTCAGGTAATCCAACATACTTTCTGTTTGTAGGGTAAACGGTTTGTTTGGGCTTAAATCCTAGTCCTCTTTTGTTTTGGCTGTGATGAGTGTTTAGCCACTCCAATGCTCTTGAGGACTTGTTCCAACGCTTGGTTGTGACAAGCTTGGTTTCCAGTTTTTCTATATTAGCATGCAAGCTCTTGTTCTCTTTGAGCAAGGACTCAACCATTCCTTCCGCCTCAAGGAGTTTTTCCTCCACTCGAGAATAATCTCCCTCTTTTATAAAGAGGTTTTCCTTGAGCATGTTCATATTTTCATATAAGCCCAGTTTTTCATTTTTAAGGGTCTCATTTTCAAGTTCTAAGTCTCGGACATCTCTTTTTAATTCTGCACAGGTATCCATCAATGAATACAACAATTCTTCAAGAGTTGCCTTATTGAGACCATGTACCTTGTTCTTGAGATCAGTAAGGCTGTTTGTTGACTCATCATCTGAATCCGTGTCACTTTGTGCCATGAGAGCTACAGCACCTTCATCAGTTTCAGACTCTTCTTCATCTTTAGAGGAGTCACCCTAGGCAGCCAGCATTGCTTTCGAGAATCATTTCCCAGAACTGTTTGCAGCTTGTTTTCTACCTTGTTTCCTGGGGTGTTTGTGCTCTTGCTCTTCTCGAAGTAAGGGATAGTTTTTCACTACGTGGTCTGTTTTGCCACATTTGAAACACCCAGTAAACTGTTCTCGGGGGGAGTTTCTGGTTTTGTTGAAATCCTTCCTTTTGTTGTTTTCTTTAACTTTCTTGAAGAATTTCTTGAACTTTCGAGTCATCATAGCCATCTCTTCTTCCTCAAGATCAGAATCATCATCTTCTTGTGCTTTTAAGGCAAGTCCTCGATCTTTCTTCATCTCCTCTTTCTGTTGAGAATTTTTTCTCAGTTCGTATGTTTGGAGATTACCAATCAACTCGTCTAGGGTGATCTTGTTCATGTCTTTGGCTTCTTGGATGGCTGTTACCTTGGCTTCCCATGATCGAGGCAAAATCCTTAGAATTTTCCTTACCAACTCTTCAGTGGTGAAGGATTTTCCCAGGGATTTTAACTCGTTTGTTATGTGAGTGAAGCGGGTATACATATCCATCACATTCTCACGATCACCCATATCAAACAACTCGTATTGTCTCATGAGTAACTCAATGCGTGGTTGTTTGACTTGACTTGTTTCTTCATGAGCTACTTGTAAAGCATTCCATATTTCTTGAGCTGACTCACATTCTGAGATGTGAGTATATTCATCGGGTCCTAGGCCAAAATAGAGAAGTTTCTTGGCCTTGGCATTCTTTTCCATTTTCTTGTAATCCTCAGCATCATATTCAGTAGGATCTTTGGGAACCTTTTTTCCATCTTCAAGAACTTCCGTGGAAACAAGGGATCCGTTCTTGATGAGCATCCATAACTCGTAATCCTCTGCTTGTATGTAGTTCTCCATCCTGTTTTTTCACCAACTATAGTGTTGGCTATTGAAGTAAGGAGGTCGAGTAATGGATTGACCCTCAAGTATTCCTTGTGGTGCACTCATCTTCACGGATCTCTCAAGGTGTTAGCCTTTTGAAAGAGAACCTGCTCTGATACCACTTGTTGAATTCCAAGAGTACACAACCACAAGAGGGGGGTGAATTGTGGTGGCCGATTTTCGCCAAATAACTGACAAACAGCCGTAGCACTTGATTGCAGAGACTGTTCGTAAATCACAAACAACCTTAAGCCTTGTTTACAGCGGTTGTTCCCAATTGGTTCAGTAGCGAAATTCAAAGTAATAAATGTGGAAATAAAGCACACACAATTTTTACGTGGAAAACACCTCTAGCCCAACTGAGGTGTGAAAAACCACGACCTACCTCGTGTAGGATTTAACCACTTCACTAACGGGCTGAACATGTTACAAAAGTAACACTCCTTGTTACAACTTGTAACCCACGTAACCTTCTTCCCTAAGACAGGTTACACCACGTCCAATCGCACTATATTGGACACGTCCAAAGTCTACTCAACTATGGACACACTCACTCACTTTCTGATCTGAGAACAGGAGTACAAAACACTTTACTTGGGTGCTTCTGACTTAAGCAGATGTAAGGTACACTGAAGTCCTAGTATGCCAATAGTTTTGAAAGCTCAATTTTTGCACAATCTTGTCACGGTTTTTTCTTTTGAAATGAAGCTTTAGAAAGCTCTCAATGCTCTGTGAAAAACCGATTTTTCCCTTGTGTATCTCTTCCGAAAGGAGTGAAAAGATTTTCTTATTTAAGCAAGCAAACCTAACGGCTAACTCCTTCGAAAAGGATAGAAAAATCTTCTGATTTTAGCAGCTTAGGAGATTTCTTCAGATTTCCAACGGCTAGGAACAAAGAAGATAAGATTCTCCTAAAATATAGGGATTTGATACTCACGGGATAAAAACTGATTTAGCCACTTAATATAGCCGTGTAATTTAGCCCAAAAAAAAAGGATAAAAATCTTGGTTTCAAAATTTGAATCAATCATGGCCTAAAAATAAGGAATAAAGATTTTTCGGATTTTGAAAAAAAAATCTCTAGCAAAAATAGTTTTGTAATCTGCTAAATAAATAATAAATAATAATCTAATCAGCCTAGGTTTTCATAAAAAGATTCTTAGAGCAGCCAGCCAACCAAAAGAAATTTTCAGGTAAAACGGATGTGGCCGCTGCAGTTTCAGGAACACCCTAGGCACCCTATTTGCAGGGTTGTTTGGAAATGGTGTTCTGAAGCAAATGTCGAAAACATTTTAAGAAGTGTTAAATTGAGACTTTCAAGATTGGCATATTAACAAGAGTCTAAAAGATAAAAACTAAACCAAACCAAGACTTCTTGTTGTAAGAATCAGTCATCTTGTCAAGAATGGATGTGCAACTCCAAACACCTTGGTCACCTTGATTACTCGGGTGATCTTGTATCACTGAATGTAGGAACTTAGTCTTTAAGAATTAGTCAGCTGTTGTCGAGATTTATTGTGTGTTGATCTTTGTGTCACTGAAGCTTGGAACCTGTTCTTAAAACTTGTTCTCAACATTTAGTAGACAGAATAGGTAAGTAGGATCAATACAAACAACTGTGTAGAACCTGTTCGGAGAGCTTGTTTGGAACAACATTACTCAAGCAAGTATGCTACACTTGGATTTGTTGTCATCAAAACTTTATACAGTTAGTTCAACAAATACCCTATTTATGAGGTCCATGAAGGAAGGTGAAGCATTCTTCAACCCGAAGGGTTATGAACTCATAGTGTCCATATCGAGTTCTGAGTGCGGTTTTAGACACATCCCCTTCCTTAATTTTTAGCTTATGACAACCTAACCTTATGCCAATTTTGGAGTACACTACTGATTCTGCCAACTGACCGAACAAATCATCTATCCTTAGGAGAGGATACCTACTCTTAATAGTCACATTATTAAGCTCTTTGTAATCAATCCATAGACTCAAACTTACATCCTTCTTCTTAATAGAGAGCACTGGGGCTCCACATAGACACACTAGGCTAGATTAGTCCTTTGTCCAATAGTCCTTGTAAATGAACTTTCAATTCAGCTAGCTCTACTGGTGCGATTCGATAAGGATCCTTGCATATAGGAATTGTACTAGGCGCTAAATCAATGGTGAACTTGATCTCCTGATCTGGCGGTAATCTACAAACATCTTTGAATACCCCCGAAAAATCATTAGCTACAGGATGAAGTGTGTGTGTGTTGTATGTTGTGTGTGTGAGTAGTGTTTGGTGTATGTGAGTAAAGCCCCCCATGACGTGCTGTGCTGATCGAAGGCCCCTCCCTTCTCTCTCTGTGTTTTTTTTTAAAGCTTGAGAGATATGTAGGCAATCCCCACCCACATGAATCCCCCCCTTTGTTCCTAGTCAATTATTAAGTTGTAAATAAAGGCAATTGGGGTTTGATCCAATTCAACTAATATGCCTAGAAATTGACCCACACTAAGAAAATCACAAACTCTAAACTTCAAATATTAAAACAACTAACTAACTCACAAAAATAATTATGAAAAATTATTTTACCCAAAATAAAATGTCACAAAATCACAAAATTAACAAATAACCCAACTAAATTAATCTAACCCATGTAAGGTACTAAAACGAAATTTCATGGTCCTTACACACGGTATTAGCCATCTATTGTCCATGCCCTTACCATGGGTAGTTCCACTTCTTCCTTCATCCCGACGTCTATATTTGATAAAATCATTTTCTTCAGTAATGGACTCATCACAAAAACTCTGAGGGTAATGCTTTGTGTAAGTGCTACCATCCATGCATGAAGCATAGGAGGTGTATGTGCCATATGAACCATGTATCATATGCCTTGTAATAGCTTCCAACATAAGGGGGTCACGGTCTTTGTCAGGAAGCTCTGTAATGTAATATGGTCTATATCTTCTATATGTGAGGCTTCATCCTCACTTACAAGGGTTAAACGCATATGAGCATGTGGTAATCCCCATATCTGGAATTTAGTGACATGTATATTTGCAAATGGAATACATGAGTAAAAGTCATGGGGATTAGAATAAATGACCATGAATAAAGTAAGATTGAGCTTTTATATTTCGTTATACCAATGACAAAGTTAGAGGGCAATAATACATGCAATGACTTTGCTAAAATGATTTTTCTGTTTGAAGCCTCATTTTAACTGTTTTTAGCCTAAAGTGAAACACTCAAGCAATCATGTCTGGTTGGTAATTCACATATTGGTATAATTGTTGTGATAAAGCCTTTTGAGTTTCTAGCCAATCAATATTGCAAGTGAATGTCACACAAAAAATTTGGATAGCCCATTCGATTTCAGATAGCCATTGCATCAAAAAGTTGTTGTCTCATATAACATGTCTCTCTTGTGAATGACTTAGGTAATATTAACCTTTTCCCTACTGCATGAGAATTATTTTTGCTAGCAGTAATGGCATCTCGTAAGCCATTGTATAATTTTGTTCATTGTCTACTGTGGTGATTCTTGATATATAATAACCTCCATGCCTCAATTGTAGCATAACAATCAATAATAAATTGAAAGAACAATCTATCGCATTGAAATAGAATGTTCCCTTCATTAGGCCTATACCATATGAGGAGCGCATAAATTATGTCATTGTCATCATTGCTTGATTAATACTCGATCCTCCCACATATGAAATGTAAGCTGTCCAACAATCCATTCCATATGGAAATAGATATTGAAGAAGCATATGCGGCGGTTGGATTTCATAAACATGCTGTAAATTTTCGCCTATTTTACGAAGAATAATGTCTCGATGCTCTTCACCTCTAAGGTCACCCTGACTATGGGAGTTGTAACTTTGTCCATAGTGGGCAATGTGTGTTGTCTTCCAAGACATCCTTTGACATTGCGGATGCTTAAATTAGTCAAATTATCTATCTCGATGATATCATGTGCATTGCCAAAAACCTTCACGTAAGGGTTCACAACATCAAGCATAGGTTGTAAGGCCTGTAATGTTACCTCATCAACTCCAAGTATGTTTTGTTGACTATTCAAAGGCTTGCATTGATATTATACTTCAGAATGTGTGTTATGAATATCTAGTTGGGCAAATTTGGTCTGTTGTCCTTGTGTAAGGAGTAAAGAACCAATTTGGCGGTCATTTTTGCTAGTTATTCCAAAGCAGCAGTGACCATCCCTATCCATTACAAAGCGATCGATATCTCCACCCATTCATGTGAATGATAACATGGAGTTATACGTCCTTATTTTATTAAGAAAATTGGGTTGATTCAACAATATGTTTAGCATTGGAGAAGGTGAGGGCAATGTCGTAACATAACATGTTCACTTTCACAAGATATCATGAATCAAGGTTGGGAAACATTGCATGTTGCGATTCTCTCATCAATCCACATGGTCGCTCTACAGTGGCCACAAGAAACCAAAGTTCTCATAAAATTCCAACGATTTAAGAACCTTATTGCGTATGAATTGCTATATACAATTGCTAATTGAATTGGTCTAGATTGGACGAATAACACTCGCGTTCTGCAATGAATTGCGATCATGTTCGATCTAGATTACACTGGATGAATAGCACTTCCGGTTGGAATTTCCATCACTATTTGAGAAAATTTTGTGCATTTTTAGGTAGAATTTCATCATTTTGTTGTTGAATGAAGCAGACTTAATTACACATAGAGACTATCTATTAATGGTCTGTTCCCCTCTAAAAGGGCATATATAGCTAGTGGTGTGCAAAAAAACCCGAAATCGAAAACCGAACTGAAAAACCGAATCGAAAAATCGGTTAACTAAACAAATTGAATGAAGCAGATTTAATTGCATATGAGACTATCTATTAATCGGTTTTCGGTTTGGTTACGGTTCCGACAATTTTATTAAAAAAATTTTGTTTGTTAAAAAGTTATACATAAAAAATAAAAAATTTAGGTAAGAAAGTGCACTTTTTTATTATTTATAAATGGTAACCAAAGTTTCAATTTTATTAAAAAAATTTAAACATAAAAAAATGAAAAATTTAGGTAAGAAATTATGCATTTTTTATTATTTGTGAATGGCTACCCGGTAAGCGAATTGAAAAGTCCGTTAACCAAACTAAAAAATGGGTTAATTGACATTTTCGGTTCGGTTACGGTTCGGGTTTTGGACAAACTGAAATTTTCGGTTAACCGAAAAACGTATAATCGAAATTTTCGGTTCGGTTACGGTTCGAAATTTTTTTGAACCGAAAAACCGGTTTACCGATTTTTGGTTAACAGAAACTCCGATTAACCGGTTTTGCGCACCCCTGTATACAGCTTGTACTCTAAAGGTATATATTTGTTAAGGAATTTTAAGAGGGTCATAAAATTTGATATTATGAAGGCTTTTTTCTTTGCATCTAAATATAACCAAATGCTTGTCAAAATGTGAATTGCACATTTTGAATATGCATGGAGGTTGCCTCATTTTCACGCTCTTTTTGGGGGAGGGGTTGAGAAGGCACAAAGCCTATAAAGTTTCATCATTCTTAAAAAGAATGTACATGCATTAGAAAGAAAAACCACATTCATTGTTAAGACTTGTTTAAAGTGAAGGGATTTGCTATAATGAAGGGAATTCTTCTAGACATGTAATGTTAGTAGTGTCTAGAGAAAGGAAAAATAGTTCAATGACATGAAGTATAACAAGACTCAGATGGTTTGGCCATGTGAAAAGAAGGAGTGCGGACGCTCCCGTGAGAAGATGTGAGAGGATTGACATCCCAAGAGGTAAAAGAGGGAAGGAACGACCAAAGAAGAGTTTGGACGACGTGAGTAGAGAGGACTTAAAAGTTGCAAGGTTAGCGGCGTACATGGCTCAGGATAGAAGATTATGGCGGGATAGGATTAAGATCTTAGTTCGAAGAGAGTTAGCCTCGTAGTTGGTCACTCGGTTGCAGTAGAGTGTGTTTGGTTGTGGTTTTTTTCCGTATGTCATGTTTGCATGTAGCTAGTTCATGCATCTGGGAAGAGACATTGTTTGCCTACCTCTGTTTGTTAAGGTACAATATCTTCCTCTGTATTATTGCACTTATGGTTACATAGTTACTGCCACCAAACTTTTGCGTATTTTTTCGTATTTCTTAATTTATTCCCTGCGACTTATCCTTAGTTTTTCTCCATAGAATGTTTTCACAAAATTCTTCTTCTATAAAATATTTTCATCACAAAATTGGATTTTTGTGGGTCTCATGGAATCAACATCTCTACAGGCAGGATTGTCGGTAGGGGTAAGGTTGTCTACATCTGGATCTCCCTAGACCCCGCGAAAGCGAGACCCACACTAGGAATTGTTGTTGTTATTGTATGAAGTATAATAATCACTAACAGATGTCTATAGGTTTTATGCTACAAATATTACGATAATATTTGTAATAACTGATGTATAACTGGGTCATTTCATGTTATATGGTGTAATTTTTTTGTTTATTTGTGTATCGTGTATCATATGTATAAATATGAAGAGTATTTTTCATTTAACAAATTACGGTCTAATTATTGCAATTCTTTTTAAGTAAAGTAAGGACAGAGGCAATGTTTTCCCTATCAAATTGTAAAGTATAAATCTATCACATAATAACATAAGTAGGTATATAAATAGTATGAAACAATGTTTGGACTCATCTCACACATTTGACACCAACTTATGCAATTAACCTGTACTCAAATTATATATGGTGCATGTCCATATTTCTATGCAGATGCGTTTTCGAAATAAATTGTATCAAATGGAATCGCTAGTGAAGCAATTTTTAGTACGGAAAAAATATGATTTGGATGAACTTGCAAAGTATTAATTTCTAACGAAATGATATATTCAACCAAAAAATAATATGCAAAATAGTATTTGATATTCACTTCAAAATTTATCCTTTATTTTTTAAAAAAAATTATGAAAACATGTCATGAATTAGTTGATTTATTTGATTTGCAAATTTTATGCTAGGTTTTTGTTTTTATTTTTCAATTTGTGGGAGAGTGGCTACTTTGTCTTGAAAAAGCTAAATTTCCTCTATCAATTGCAGGAGTAATTTGTTGGATTCAACTATATTTGAGGTTCGTCATTTCTCGTTCACTTGTCATTTTTATTCGCTTTGATTTTGATTTTTAGGTTCAATTGTGAATTAGGTTATTCTCTGTTTCTATTTAGCTGATGGATTATGCAAAATATTGAAAATTTGACCACAAATGTGGAGTGGGGTGATAGCCTATAGGAAAGTTGTACTTCATCTTTTTTTTTTGACAAATTGCTCGTATTCATTGGTGTTTTTCCATCTTAACCAAGGGTAAGCATAGTTTGTCTATCAAAATTTCATTGCACTTCATGTATGACGTACTCAATGCGTCATTTCTCATGATGGATGTAAGTTCTGCTTTTAGTATCTCCATCTTTTTTATAAAAAGCTTCATCTTTGGTGACAAATATGTGCAGAATAGTAAACAACAAATTATCATAGCATATGTGCAGAAATCATATCGGGTTACTTTCGGGTCGGCTTGTGTTTTAGTCGGATCAATTTATATGTGGTATAAGTTTGATATCTTACATGTCCACATAAGTCATAGAATTATGGACAAATTAAAGGAGGTTATATGGTCGTGAATTTGAATTCGGTTAGTTTCTAATGCATTTCTAATTCGCCCAAGATTATATTTTAATTGGATTAGTCTTTAATCTTGCACCAAAAAAAAGCATAGCAATTTAACTTTGGGCCGACTATAAATCACTGCCTTCTAATTCATCCAAGATTTAGTTTCAATTAAGTTACTCCCAATGCATCACATAGGGAAGTAATTAAGTAGATGACCAAATAGTGCTATAAATCCCCCTCTCCCCAACCATCAACTCAAAGGGTTTTAAAAAAATCAAAGAGCTGTGCCTATTCAACACTAACCATAGAATAACATTAACTGATTAATTCTATATTTCCATTTTTGTTACCCAAATGAGTCAAATCCTTATTATGTCCTTCCAAAATTCCAAATTCATTATTTCATTTGTTCAAAGTAAGGTTTTTGTCATCTGCTTCTGCCTTTTGTAGCCTAAATATCTAGTGAAGTTGCGTAGCTAGCATCATCACTCACTACTTTAAGTTTGAATTGGATTGGGTTAGAATCAGGTCGGGTCAAACTCGAATTCGAGTTGATTTGAGTTTGGGTTATTTGTGTTCGGATTATTGGTTCGAGTATAAATCGGTTCGGGTTTCATTCGGTTCGAGTCATTTCAGGTTTGGGTCTATATCGGGTCAACAAAATTTCGGGTCAGTTCGGATTATTTGAGTTTCGGGTCACATCGAGTCAATATTGTTTCGATTCAGGTTAATTCAATTTCGGGTTAGTTCAATTTCGGGTTTCTCGTTGAGATTAGTTCAACTCTTTTGGGTGTCGGTTTGGGTCTGGTTTAGGGTTGTTCGGTTCGGGTCATTCAGATCGGGTTGGTTTTGCCAGGCCTAGTGTGAGAGGGTTTGATCCAGCGTATCTTGCAACTGAAAAAATTCAAAAGTGATGATTTAGTACAATAATGTTAGTTTAATGCATAATTTTAAGAATCTTCAAGTCTCATTGTAGAGCAACAATGATAGGCAAATCAGAAATATTAAAAATTTATGCATGTTGTACAATAAATACAATTGAAAGTTGTGAACTTTTTTCTAAACAGAACATGATGCTTGTTAGAATATGTGTTCAACAATCAAATTGATGAGATGCATAGACGCATGGGATGATAAAAAAGAAAGTTATATTTTTTTTCATTTTTTTAAAAAGGTAAAAGGATGGGGTTATTAGACACCTCTTATCGCAAGAGTGCGCCCAATAAGATTATCAGCAAGGATATTCCTAAATTGAGGTGAGGATGTGCTATCAAAGAGACAGAGTACGCCTACGGCGTTACTGAATGACCCATTTTGGCTAGCCGTTCTGCGGCTTGGTTTGCCTCCCGAAATATATGATTGATTATAGTGCTATTCGTCTTTGTTAACCATAACTTGATATCTTCCAATATCGTTGCTATTTACCATGGTGCATGATGTATGCCTTGTAGCGCTTGGATGACGGTGTTGTTGTCCCCTTCAATCATTATGTTCTGGTAGTATGCTTGGATAGCCACGATTACTCCATTTTTTAGAGCACGGGCTTCTGCGACAAGGATAGGAGCCTCTCCATAATGTAGCACACCTACTTTGATGAGCTTCCCTATCCAATCACAGAGGATAAAGTCGCCTTCTACAGATTTGTTAATGAGCGATCTGTCAAAGTTGAGTTTGATGAATTCTGCTGGGGGGAGTGCCACCTTACGAAATGATGTGAGGTGAACATAGAGGGGAATAAGCGCCCCTAGTAATATCATCAGCCGACATGGAAATTCGAATTCTTCATTTTATGTATGCTTTTTTGGCTCGCATGAGGCACACGAGTGGTCTGAATACACCATTTTTGAAGACTATTGCATTCCTTTGTTTCCAGATGCTCCATACAAGGAATGCAGTCCGTTATAGGACTATGGGTTGTTTATAGTTTTTTATCGTGACAATCCATTGGTATATGTCTACATTGTTTGTAGGTTCCACGTCAGCTGGTAGCCATCCATGTTGAATGGCTGATAGCCATGCTTTTTTTGTTAAGTGTCAATCCTTTAATAAGTGGTCATTTGTTTCTAAGTCATCGAGGTAAAGCGGGCAGACTGGGTTGATAGCCATACCTCTTCAAAGTAGGGTACCCCTAAGTGGGAGGCCTTTGTGACGAAGTTGCGAGAGGAAGACTTTGATTTTAGGCATGATGTCCAGCTTCCAGATCCATTTATACTGCCAATCCATCTTTTGAAGTGGTTGTGATTTGTGAGCTATCCATGTAGCGGATTTTGTACTAAATTCTCCAGAGCTATTAAGCCCCCAATAGAATGAGTCATCAATCGAATTATAGGGTATATCAATTCCTACTATTTTTTTGATGATAGGATGGTTTTAAAGCATAGTGGATAATTTATTGATGTCCCAGGTTCGGTTTGCCAGGAAGAAGTCATTCACTTTAAGTAGTGGGTCTTTAATGTTTTCATCCGTGATGTTGAGGATGTCTATAAGGGTTCTGTTTTCAATCCAATTATCATACTAGGAGGAAATAGAGTCTCCTTTGCCTACCTTCTAGATGATACCTGTTCTCATTAAGTCCCTAATTTTAATGATACTTTTCTAGACTGGGGAGTCTGTGTTTTCGGTTTGTAGGTGAAGAGATTGACATCATTCTGTAGATATTTTGCTTTTATTGCCTGGATCCAAAGTTCGTTGTTGTTTGTGAGTATTTTCCATGCTAGTTTGCATTGGAAGGCTTCAGTAATTGCGTCTGTATATCGTAATCCTAGCCCATCTTTGTTTTTAGGCATGCACACTTTTTCCCATGCTATTACCGGGAGGCCTTTTTTGTGTTAGATTTTTTCCAGAAAAAATCTCGATTAATCTTATCGATTTGGTCTATCATATATTTTGGTAGATGCAAGCATTGCATGGTATGTGCGGGTAGGGATTCGAGGTGGGATTGTATCAGTATTGTTCTCCTACTTTGGATAAGCAGTTGGCTTTCCATCTGTTTAATTTCTCTGTAGCTTTACCAATAATATCCTGAAAGGTAGTTCTGGAAGGTTTTCTTTGGAAAACTGGGCAACCAAGGTACTTTCCTAACCCATCAGTGTGCATAATATTGAAGATACATGTAGCCACTTGTTTTTCTATGCTAGATACATTTCTAGAAAAGGTCAGTGATGATTTATGGAAGTTAATGAGTTTACCTGAATAGTTACAGAAGGATTCTAATGTAATTTTTAGCCGTGTACAGCTTCCTTGTTGTGCTTTACATGAGTGCAGGCAGTTGTCTGCAAAGAGACATGGAATAATTATCGATTGTGGACAGATTTTAACATCAATTCCTGACCTGTGGGTTGTAGCTTCTCTGATAAGACTTTGGGTGAGTACATCCATGCAAATAATAAAGATGTATGGCGATAATGGGTCACCCCATTGAATTCCTCTGGATGGAGTGATTAACCTGCTCGGTATGTCATTAACCATTATCGAATAAGAGACTGATGAAATAGCTTCCATGATCCAGTTGATCCATTTAGAGTGGAAACCTAGTTCTTGGAAGCATTTGTGCATAAAGTCCCATTCTAATATGTCATAAGCTTTCTCCATATCTAGTTTTATTGCTGTCGATGCTGTTTTACTAATTCTGGTCCTAAATTTATGCATAATTTCGTGCGTTAGTAGGATATTGTCATGTGTTGATCTAGCTGGACTAAAGGCGGTTTGCATGGGTGATACGATCTTATCTAGCAAGGGTCAGAGCCGATTGACTAAAATTTTTGAAATAATTTTATAGACTGCGGAACATAAACTTGTAGGTCTGAATTGGTGCGTTTGAGTTGGTGCACTGACTTTGGGAATTAAGGTGATGAAAGTATGGTTTATTTCTTTAAGGATTTTCCCATTCTTAAAGAATTCTTGAATACAGTTGAGTAGGTCTTTTTTTAATAAAGTTCCAGCACTGCTTGAAGAAACCAGTGCTAAACCCGTCAGGACCTGGAGTCTTGGTTGAATCGATACTAAAAAAAGCATTTTTGACCTCATCTATATCTAGTATTTTAATAAGTTATGTGTTGTCACCCTCATTTATAAGAGGGGACAAACCTAAATGAGGTGGGCTTCTACTATAACTGTCCGGGGATTTAAAGCGCTGTGCATAATCTGTGATAAATTTTTCTGCTATATTGACGTGGTCTGTAACCCAAACTCCGCACTCGTCTCTGATTTTGATTATGGATTTGTGCTTACGTCTAGCATTAGCTGTGCGTTGGAAAAACTTAGAATTCCTATCTCCATTAATCAGCCATTCCTTTTTGTTAAATTTTCCCCAATACTTCTAATTAAATAACATCATTTTTTTCTCTTTGTTTGAGTAATCGATTAATCCAGGTATTAAGCCTATGGTTCATAGGATTTTCAAGTAATTTTTGCTCAACTTATTCAATTTTGTCTGCATTTTTGGCCAACTTGTTGTGTATATTCTCAAATTGTTTTTTCAACCATTCTTTGCCTTCGTACATAAGCGACTTCAATTTTTTTACTAATTTAAACATGTTGGATCCTCTAACCTGAATAGGCCAGTGCTTTTTAATGATAATGTCCATCTGTTGATATTTACACCAGAAATTTTGGAATCGAAAAGGGAATGCCTTTATGTTCTATGTGGGTACCTTAGAGCTTAATATGATAGGGCAATAGTCTGAACATGTGAAGGTACCATGTATTTCAGTAGCACTTGGGTAAATCTGAGCCCAATTCTTTTTGGCTTTCGTTCTATCCAGTTGTTCATATATCAAGTGAGTATAAATTTTGTTTTCCATATAAACAATTTTCCATTAACATGGATTGACTCTGCATTAGTATTGAGGAGGAAGGAATTGAGTCTATGGTATCGGTTAGCATTTAGGGCCTGGCCCCCCTTTTTTTTCCAGGGGGTTAGCTAGTTCGTTGAAGTCTCCTATTAGACAACATGGTAGGTCAAAGGTATGGTGGAGGTCCATTAGGTGATTCCAAAATTGTTCTTTTTGATTAGCTTGTGCTAGAGCATATATTCCTGAGAGAATAGAATTCTTAGCTATCGTGAACAAGAAGATGAATAGCTCTTGTGTCTTTACGAAGCACTGATGCATGTATATTGCCATTATTCTAGAGTACTGCTATGCCACCAGAGTGATTGTTTGGTGGTACGTATTCGAAATGGTCAAAACCCATTCAGGGGAGGATCATTGATATGGTTTGTTCATTAACCATAGTTTTTAAAAGGAAGATGATGTCAGGTTTATGACTCTTGGCTAGAAAGTGTACTTCCTGCATTACTTGTGATTTTTTTGCACCTTGTACATTCCAGCTAATAACTTTCATGGTAATCTTTGACAGTAGTCATAATGGACTTGACACTATACTGAGCTAAATATTTATGCTTTGTAAGTAAGTTGATGGCCCTAGGATGCATGTCCCAATTAATGGTGCTTTGCTACCCTACATTTGAAGGGGGTAGTTTCAATTTTGTTAGGGAATTACAGAGTCTGGGCTTAGTGTCCCAATTAGTGGGACTTGGTTGCCATGTCATAAACTTAGAACCATTTCTTTGATTAAGACATCTACATGTCCACTTGCAATAACGCATTAGGAACGGGGCTATGATCATGGGAATGCCATGTATATAATACAGCCTGCCTTGTGTCCAGTCCACTATTATAATTATATTTCCATGGAGGCATAGAAAAATACATTGATTGAGATGCATCCTGAGTAATAAACTCAATTTTCTAGGCTCGAAGGTGTTCTGTAATCAGGTCTTTGGGATGCCAAAGGTTCGAAGTTCCTCTTGCCTCCCACTCACCATAAATATAAAACAACAAAATATTATAACACCCAAAAACTGGATGGGCAGCCAATTACAAGTCTCGAGCCTAGCGTGTGCATTGTGCTTCCTGTCCACACAATTGTTAATGGTTACATTAACTGTAATCAAAATATATGTACTTGTATGATGAGAAAAAAGTTGTGCTAAATAGTTATACAGCATCTCAGAAAAAAATTCCATGATCGACATATTCATAGGTGGGGGTAGATGCTTCAAAGGAGTATGTCCAGGCTACTCTACCCCTTAGGGGGTAACGTTGACACTCATACATGACCTAAGCACTAACCGACAACCACCTATTATCATATGGGGCCATAATTCATATATTATATAAGCCAAAATCCTTGCGCCTAGGGCTGTAATGCAGTTTTGGTTAAGATCCCAGTAAACCAAACCAAACTTACTTGTCATTAGAAACGCGGGCCTTAAAATTTTACAACAAAAGTAGCATCTACCAGTAAGCAAAAGTGCACAGCCCTTCAATGTCAGTTTAAGCATAAACATATGCCACTGATACAATGCAATTACCCAGCAAATAAGCAATAACGAGGCCCAGTAAACACGAGACACGTCATATGGGAGAGTTAACCCAAAAAACATGCACCCCACCTGACTCAGCAAAAGCATTACATTTTTGCTAGAAAATAAGCTAGACATGCGAAAGGAAATAGCTTGAAGAGGGTGACTAGGCTGATTGCTCCTCATTAGCAGAAAGAGCACCCCTTGTTCATACACCAAAAAAAATCATTCAGACCAGGGGCAGCTCTACTTAGCCTGGGAGGTAGCTTCCTCCCCATCCTCGCACCTTTTCCTTTTGGAGGAATCCGTCGAAATCTCAATATCTTCAATGTTGTGAAGGTTCAAATACATCTCGATATCCTCATCCTCATTCATACCCTCCTCAGTAGCATCAAAGGGTTCTCTATTAATTGGAGGATCCTCTACCATGGCACTCAGATTAGCTAGAATGATCCCTTCCGGATTAGAACTTCTGTATAGCATCGATGGTTGAGGAGTAGGCTCAGGAGGACCTTAACTAGTAATTAGAGGAGGAGCTGAACCCGATTCCGAGGGGTGGTTTTGGTCCTGAGGATTAGAATTCACAGTGTTGGTTGTTTTGATGATTCGATTGTGGGATCTGAAATTGCGAGGGTTCCTCATCGATTTGACTCTTTTCTTAGGAGCAACAGTGACCCAATTTTCAAAATAAGAGGGATGGCTAATAGTATCGACCGAGGTTGTTTTGTTTGCTTGTGCTAGACCTTGGTTATCAAATTTCTCAACAAACACCTTGACTTTTTTTTATGTAGGAAGTTTAGGGCATAACTCTAGTTGATGCGGATCCCCCCCACACAAAGAGGACAAACCTTATGGAGCCCCTTGTATATAATAGGGACATATCTCCTTTCGTGATGGTTATGCTCCCAGGGAGACGCTTTGTGATGTCAAGGTTGACACAGACTCGGGAAAATTTACCTTTGAGGCGAAGCAGAGTGTTTTGGTGAACCCTAACTACCTTACTCACATGGTGAAGCAACTCTTTGAGGCATTCTAGTTCCCAGAATTCCCAAGGAAGTATATGTATTCTTACCAATTGGTCAACTCTAGTGATAATAGTATGACAGGGGTCGAAGAAGGGAACCCAGCATATGATAACAAAATTAAGACCATTGACAAACCAAGGTCTCCGATTAAACACTAGCATTTTATCTTAACTATTACCAAATCTGATTAAAAGCCAATCATTGCCTAGATCAATGAATTCCACCTGACCTCTGACAGACTTCCATTCATTGCAAGTACGGTGAATTACAACAAGAATAGGAACAGGCTCTCCCCAAATCTTACCCAGCAGGTAGCATGCAATCAGGTCCTCGGTGGAGGGCAGGGTCTTGGTTTGAGGTGGGGGGGAGTCGATTGTAGGGCTGAAGTGGACGACTCACCTATTGAAATGAGCCTTGGAGGTGAACTTGTTCGAAGTTGAGCACTAGATTCTAGCTGAGTTGGACACTAGCCATGACCACCATGGCTTCCCACTCCAAATTTGGGGGCATCGGAGTAGTAAGAGTGCTGGGATTGATGGGAGATGCCAGTATGGTCAGGTCTACCACCATCCAGCATAGGTGTGACTAGAGGTTGTATAGGAGGATTATCAGAGAAAATAGTGTCTTGCAAGTCAGAACTACCATCAGAATTGCTATTGAGAGACAGAGGGGAAGTGGGAGAAGGAATAGACATAGAATGTGGATAATCCAGAGAAATAAACCAGTGTGCAAATGTGTGCTGTGATGCAAGGTAATGGGGTTCTGAATATATAGGCATGATTCACTCATCATGGCATAAATGCAGATACATTTTTGAAGCATCAGTTTAGATTCAAGAACGATCACACCTGCTAGGAGTAGTGGACTTTCCCGATATCCTTGGTAATGTACTCTGCTATGAGGGATGATGGTCCAGATCTGGTTGAGTATAATTTCAACCAGATTATTTAATTTCTGCAAAACCCAAATCCAAATGCAATGATGAGATTCTTGGTCACTTAAATGGAGGGGGGAAGGTTAGAACAACTACACCTGGACAGAAGAATATGAGTCCGTCTAGATCTGGGCCTCCACTTGTGCTTCTAGAAGCTAGTATAGAAATAAGCCTCGGGAGCCTCCTCAAACCACCCAAAAGTGGTCGTAGTTATGACCTCTGAACCAAAGCAGCAGAAGTTAATGTTAAAGTTGATGGGATGTGCTTTCATGGCGATGATAGATATACAATTTGCCTCTTCCAGGTTCTGGTAAGGCAAGACGAGAGAACGAGCATAACCCCTATGCATAGATACTCGATGGTTTGCAGATCGGACATTAATGCAGTTCTCATAGCCCAACTTCATCTGGGTAATGACATGATAGAAAGTAGCACAGTTGCCTTTGGTAAGAGTCGAGTTACTAGTTTTTGCCATCTCTAGAAAGGTGTATTTCCACTTTATGGCAGTGGATTTTAGGGGTCGTTCGGTAGATCTGGAAGCTAACCCACAATTAACCCAAGATCGAGCAATAAATTTGCTCTCATGACCGTGAAGATAAGGAGAATCAGGTCTGGAGTTGTGATGATTAGTAGTTTGAAAGTGATGGGACTGTAAGATTAAAGGGAGCTTTCCATGATTTCTGAGAGGTGAAAGAGAAGCAAGCAAGTAGGCAGCGGCCAAAGAGGTGCTAGATTTGGCACCCAATTCACTAATAATCCAGAAAAGATTATCTAAATCAGAAAAGGTAGGATATTAGATTTATGGCCCAAATCCCTTTTACCGGCTACTTGGAATCTAACATCATATTGTGTGTTTGAGATCTTCTATATTATGAAAATGATATTATTTTCATATTTTGGGTTGAAGATTTTTTTCTTTTTTAGAAAGATGAGGTTTGGTGATCAAGATACCGTGGTGGTTAGGGTTTCCTCATCCTAGCCTTCCTGCCCCTATATAAAGGGGACATACCTAGGATATAAAATCACTCCAGTACTCATACATACATTGAGAGGTAGAAGTACTTTGTGAGAGATTATAATAGAGAGGTTGTAATTCTACTCTTAGATCAAATCACTGTGGTGATTGTGATCGTGTTGTATTCTTCCTGCTCATAGTGAATTGTTCTGGTGTTGTCGCCGTCCGTGGTTTTTCCCGCATTGGGTTTTTCACGTTAAATCTCTTGTCATCTTATTTCTGTTTTCTGTTATTCACTTGAATTCTGAATCTCTAACTCATCATATCGCTTCCGTTATTGTTGTTGCTCTAATATTATTCCTAACAGGTGGTATCAGAGCTTTGGTTATAGGATGTCTTCTATCATGAAGGTAGATATTCAAAAATTCGATAGGGAGATTAGTTTTAATCTCTGGAAGGTGTAGATGAGAGCAGTTCTCATCCAGCATGGGTTGTGGAAGGTTCTGAAGGGATCTCACGTGAAACCCGAAAAGATGACAGAGGAGCAATGGGCAGCAGACCAAAAGAAGAGGCGTGGATTGTTGACGGACGAGGAATGGGAGGAGCTGGAGTTGAAGGCACTTTCGGCCATACAGTTGTGCTTGGCACCACATGTCTTGCGAGAGATGCTTGATAAGACAACCGCGGTGGATCTTTGGGTTCGGCTGGAGGAACTTTACATGACGAAGAGTCTCGCCAACAAGATCCGTTTGAAGGAAAGGTTGTATACCTTTCGTATGGCTGAAGGTACCCCTGTCCAAAAGCATTTGAATGAGTTTAACTCTATTCTGGTAGATTTGGAGAGTCTGGATGTGAAAGTTGAGGATGAGGATAAGGCTATTTTGCTTGTTGTGTCGTTACCCCCTTCCTATAAACACTTTAAGGAGATTATGCTATATAGTGATTCTAATACTATATCGTTTGAGGATGTTAAGTCAAGCTTGTTGTCTAAGGAGAAGTTTGATCTTGACATTCATGCTGATTCTGCTGAGGGATTAGTAGTAAGGGGTATAACAACTGAAAAGGGAAACGGTGCTAGGAGTAAGAACCGTTCTAAGTCTAAAAATCCTTATGCTGGTAAGACCTACAATTACTATGGCAAATTGGGTCATATTATTGCTAACTGTTGGCAACTGCAAAAGAAGAGGGAGAAAGAAGAAGATAATTCTCATGAGCCTGCTGAAGCTTCGTTTGCTGAATCTGATTCTGATGGTGACGTTCTGTTTGCTACCTCTACTGAAAGGGGGAGCGATTCTAATTGGATTATTGATTCTGGGTGTACCTATCATATGTGTCGGTTTTCAACATATGATCCAGTTGACTAAACTGTTGTTCACATGGGCAATAATGCCCAATGTAATGTAACTGGAATCGGTACTGTTAAAATCAAGACCCATGATGGTGTTGTCAGGACTTTATCGAATGTTCGTCACGTTCCTGACTTGAAGTATAACCTCATCTCTTTGGGCACCCTTGAATCCAAGGGGTGCAAATATTCAGCTGAAGGTGGAGTTTTGAAGGTCTCGAAGGGCAGTCACATTGCACTGAAGGGTTTGAGGCAAAGAGGCCTCTATGTCTTGCAGGCATCTACTATGACAGGTTATATGAAGAAAGGTTCATATAAGTCATCTCCTAGAGCTAAGTTCAAGCATTGCTTGAACTTAGTTGGTATTCGCAGTATTTGAGCACCCTTCGGGGCATTGTCCCTTGGAAGGGGCGTCACCATTCGGGGTGCGATGACAGAGTCAGAGAGCAGTGTTGGATTTTGGTCCAAGGTGGAGATTGTTGGGTTTATGGCCCAAATCCCTTTTACCGGCTACTTGGAATCTAAGATCATATTGTGTGTTTGAGATCTTCTATATCATGGAAATGATATTATTTTCATATTTTGGGTTGAAGATTTTTTTCTTTTTTGGAAAGATGAGGTTTGGTGATCAAGATACCGTGGTGGCTAGGGCTTCCTCATCCTAGCCTTCCTGCCCCTATATAAAGGAGACATACCTAAGATCTAAAATCACTCCAGTACTCATACATACATTGAGAGGTAGAAGTACTTTGTGAGAAATTACAATAGAGAGGTTGTAATTCTGCTCTTAGATCAAATCACTGTGGTGATTGTGATCGTGTTGTATTCTTCCTGCTCACAGTGAATTGTTCTAGTGCTGTCGCCATCCGTGGTTTTTCCCGCATTAGGTTTTCCATGTTAAATCTCTTGTCTTCTTATTTCTGTTTTCTGTTATTCACTTGAATTCTGAATCTTTAACTCATCCTATCGCTTCCACTATTATTGTTTCTCTAATATTATTCCTAACATAGGATGCGGTAGTCTAGAATTGTGATGATTAAGGGTCTTGAATTGATGCGATTGGGAAAGTAAAGGCGGATTGTCATGGTGGTTGAGAGGTAAACGAAGGACATGCAAGTGGTCTGTGACCAATAAAGGGAAAGGATCAAGGGGCTTCTTCATACCGATTTGTTCATCCGTCTCAAGAGGCCTTTTTCTCTCTCTAGAAATTCTCTCTTCTTTCTCTAGAGAATTCTTTTTGGCTGCCAACATGCTTCCCCCCCCCCCCCCAAAAAAAAAGAAAGTTATATGGTTGGCATCAGAGAGACAAATGTTAGAGTGTAGAAGGAAAAGAAACAGATTGTTGTCACATAGATGAACATGAGGAATTTGTGATGTAGTGGGAGATGTGTCTCACAGTCATAGTTGAAGTACCTCGTAATTGATTACAATATTTTAACAAGAAGGTTAAATTTAGGATAGAGATTGAAGACAAATATGAAGGGATTAATATTATGCTTGAAGTTGACATATGTGTCAAAGGACTCAGAAAGTTATTAGTGAACAATATAAATGAATTCCATTTACATCTTAATTAACATATCAGCATCACTATTTTCATGTGCCCTTCTTCCCCTAATTCCTCTCTAATGTTTCTTTCATCCCAAACAAAGAAGTATAAAGTACAAAAAACAAGTGCTGGAAATATGATTGTTCTGAATTCAAAATTTTGGGTAGATTTTGACCTATATTGAAGGAGATTGGTGTTGAAATACAAGTTTCAGAAGATTTGATCAAATGTATCCTACAATACAAAAAATTCATAATTAATGATTTGATGCTACAATGTTAGTCAAGTTAACAATTTGAAAATTTACAAAGGTTGAACAATGAATGAAATCGGATGTCATATGCTTCTTTTAATGTGATTATCTTTGCTTAGGAAGAATAAGATGCTTCGTAGAATATGTGTCCAAAATCAAATTGATGAGATAAATAAGATGTAGGAGGTAAAAGAGAAGGTTATAAGATAAGTGTAAGATAGGCGGATTTGAGAGTTAAAAAAGAAATAGAGCGGTGTGTGATAGAGAAACAAATGGGAGGGTTCACAAATCTGTGAGTGTATAAGAGACGTGTGTAAGGATTGAAATCACATTGTACCTCATTTAGACTTTAAAAATAAATAAATAAAATCACAGTTTAGAATAGTTTCTTAAATTATTTGATAATTTATTTTTTTGGGTAGATAGAGGAGTGGTAGGGACATATGGAGCTGAGGCAGTGAATATAAGGGGTGGCAAACAAAATGACATATGTAATTGTTTGGATATTTTACCACAATCTTTTTATTTTTTATAATCAGATAAGTAAACTATTTTTGTGTGAAATAATTGAATTTAGGCAAATAAAGGACTGACTATTGAGAGAGATATATGAGGAAGTGTTAACTCGGAAACCGTGATTATGTGACTTTGGACACTTTTTTTTTTAAAAAAAGAGCAATATAAAATTGGTTCCTATATCAGTGGTTCAGAATAGGTTAATGACTAATTTGGATAATTTATATGTAACAAAATCTCGCAAATTAAAAAGACTATAGTATGACGGTTACAATTACATGTGCTCAGAATAATCATAAATCATCACAACTCCCTGAACATGAATGACTCTTTAATATGTTTGTTACATAGGTTAGCAAAAATCGGTGAATAGGCATTTCATCTTGATAGATAAATGTGAATTGCAACTTCGACATATTATAACACTGAACTTCATCAATTCACATTCGGGTTATATGGGAGTGAATGAATCCTCACAAATAATGGAATGATACATGAAAGTAGATATAAAATTTGATTGTACATCTTGATAGGATATAGCACAAAGAAATATGGTCTGTTGAGGAGGTGAAGGCTATCTTCGTAAAGGAAGTTTAAGTTGCTCCTAACATAGCAAATGATATAATGCTCATACTAATATACCACCTACACCCAAAACAAACACAATGACCATAGAATCAACTGTAATTGAGGACAAAGATAGCATATGCTAAAATATTAGAATTGAAAAGGGAGATAGGGCAAAAAAGAGACCGAAAACCCTTCGGTTTATTTGCAAAGTTACTCAATCATTAGCCTTCTAACCAAAGAGAAGAATTTTCACAATCATTCAACTTGGTTAGCTTAGTCATTGTGATTATCAACAACCATCTACCTCTGCCCATTAACAAAAAAGAAAGAAAGAGGGGAAAAAGTGCTCAACCAATACAAATGCAACATTGATTATGGAACAATTCTGTTAACCCAGAAAGTGAATTACATACATTGAGAAAAAAATTTATCAATTAACTCTACACGTAAACCACTTATGATAATCCAACCACATAAGATAAGGCCCCCTTAAAACATCAAAAGAGATAAAAGGAACACCTATGCCCAGGAATAGTAACAGTGAGAGTTGAGAATGCAAACTTAGGTTAGAGCCAATTGAATAGTGAAGCCAAAAAGAGCTCGCATTAGGGGAAACTTATCGAAACTTGAGTAATCCAGTTTTTTTCACAAAAAGGGTTTGAAAGAGAAAACCAAGATATTAGAAGGGGGTTAGTTTGCAATTATTAAAATGCTGGAATTTTGTCAATCGTGTCAAATTCTACATCTGGGATTCTAATTTGTTCAACAGGTCCACATTGACATTATCCACTTTATTTCTGCTAGAATGCTCATCTTGAACAACCCACTCTCGACTTTTGTGTTAGAACGATTCCTAAATATTTGACCAATTTTAAATACTCCCATTGTGTCACCTCTTTGATCAATCAATATCATGAAAAGCCATTACATGGAAGGTAGTGTAATTAGATTGAACACAAAATTAAAAAGTGCACATGAACAAAACTAAAATAAGTAGACCTTCGCCCTCCAAGAGCCTTCTCGGGGGAAAAAAAAAAAGGAATAAAAGTGACAACAATGGCTCTTGCTACCCATATCCTATGAATCAGACACTAAAGTGGGAACTTGATAGTAGAAAGACATACAAAGCACTTCAAGATATCAAGTAATTTTCACACCTAATAATCCAAACGTGTAGGCAAATTCGTCAATGAATAAGGGCTAAAGAGCATCATCAAGCTCTAAAATGTTTTAAAAAAAGTTACATCACCATATTTGTCAACCACAATTAGAAAAGTCATAGTATGGAATTTTGGAGTAGAATAACCAAATTGAACCCTTAAAAATCCAAGAGGAAGGGTAAGTGTGAGAGGTAAGCAAAATGGGTTGCTCATAATTCCAAGGCACAGAATAAATTGTCAACTTTTCAGTATTATGCTTTTTCCCCCCTTAAGAACAAGATGCTTACTTGGTGCCATAATGGGGGAAAGTGCGTGTTGTTCCCTGCATCAAAAGAGTGAATTTAAAGTTTCCTACATCAAAAGAGTTAATTTAAACATATTTTTAAGACAACAAGAAGGACAAAAGATAGAAGGAATTGAAGTACTAGAAAGAGTAAAGGGAAAGAGAGATAGAACAGAGCAGTGGTAAACGATTTGAGCAAATCGGGTGTTGGTATGTTTAAATCATCGAAGACTTCATCCCCGTCCTCATATACTCTGCAACACCCTCCTCTCTCTGTCCAATCAAGAAACCCTAATCAGTGAATTTTGTAAAAATCTTCTAATCGATGATTTTTTGCGTATTATAGTTTACACTATATTAAATCGACCTTGTAAGCTATTGTGAATTTTAGATGTCTAGGTGTTATGAATTTGGGGAATTTAAATTTCCTGAGAATCCATTGTCAACTAAGGAATTACAGCTTGACATGCGCCTAGGGCAAAGATAGATAGACAATAAAAAGGTGAAGGTCATGGAATTCTGGTGAAGGAGGTTGTCGATAGCCCTTTACAGTCAGAAAACTTAATACACATCAAAAAAGGACAAAGATCATAGATTACCACATGAGAAGTCTTCGATGGCTATCTATTATGGGGAAAACTAAGAGGAGCATATAATCTTACACACACACACACACACACACACAGAGAGAGAGAGAGAGAGAGAGAGAGAGAGAGAGAGACGTTGAGATTGTTGAAGATGGAGGTCTGTGTTAGTAGAAGGAAGAGGGGAATGACAAAGGCAGAGAGATGTGGGGATAAGGGGGAACGTGGGGGGTTCGTTTCTAGATAGATAAGTTGTATTTTTTTTGTTTGGCTTTTAATCAATAGTAGAGATGTGAGGAGCTATCATTAATCAACGACGTATATTATATGCAACTTCGACATTTACTCTCAAGCTAGTATTTGACTGTTATTAAATGATTGCTATTACTATATTAATAGATAACATAGAAAAAGTTAAATGAATTCAACTCAGAACCTAAATCATCCTGACCTAATTTGAATCCATCAGAATCTTTTCTTCCAAAGTAGAGTTGTCTTTTCTTTTCCTTTTGTAACAAGAAGCTTATTTGACATAGAAATCAACCAACTGAAGATAAGTCAAATTTAAAGTGGCGTAAATGGAACCTAAACCTTTTGTCCATTTTTAAGATGAAAAGTAAGCTTTTCTACTTGCAAGGAGGGAAGGGGTAAGCAAATCCTTACTAGTTAGAGGTGGGGTTTGAACCCATAGCCTCTCATTTGAAAGATGAATACTGCACTACCTGTATAAATGTCTTCTTTTATTAACTAAACCTTATTCAACCCAACATAACTCATCCTAAAGTTAACAAAAAAAGCAACTCGAAGCACCTGCTTTTGAAGCCTAGATGTTTCAGCCACTATTACAACCTGCATTAGGTTCGAAATTTCAATCACTTGCTTGTATTCTAGAATTAAGAAGCCATCAATATTATCAATTACTTATCAATCTTTCATCACTTGAGCACCTACCTTTGGCAATTGGTTTTTGTTGTGTATGCATGGGTATAAATTGAGTACTAAAGTTTGAAGTTATTCAAAAATTTTGCTTCATATTTCCCTTAAATATCATGTTTATGCCTCCTATGATATCAAAGAAAAGTCATGACTTGTCATTTCAAAAGGCACATAAAACCGTATACATCTAATCTCTTATGTCATATTAACACTTCTATTTATGTTTTTACTATTGGATAATGTGACATTACTCTAGTACCCCCTTCGTCTCACATTCGTTCTCAATAATACCTACTTTTTCGGTCTCATATCATTGTCAAAATTTGTCTTTCTATGAACTTAATATTGTTTTTATTAGTTGCAAACCTATTTCAACAATGTAAAAGCATTTAATACTTATTTTTTTTTACATATTTTCGAAAATTAACTGTGCATATGCATATTAGATATTCGATGAATAAAAATTGAAGAAACTAACCTGCACATAATCAATTGAGTGACTCAAATTATGCCAATCCAAAATTTAAAATAGAAGAATTTAATTTTAACCTAACTGAACCTACAACTTAGAACTTTTTGCATCAATATTAGTTGATAGAGATGAATTTCGAACTTAAAATCTATCTCAATCTGAAATTATCCCTATTTGAATCTAAATAGACTTTTTCTAAGTCTCACAAGAGCAAATGTTTTTCCCCTTTAAAATGGAAAAATTAATGTTGAGATTGATCACAACCACCTTTGATAGACTAAATGCCCCAGTGGCTTTTGTCCATTTTTTAAAATGATTGTAATGCCCTTGTGTAACGCCCCTAACCTAGGGAGAGTCACACCGCCAGGACTTCCTAGAGGAAAATCCTTAAAACTTTTGATGATCAAGGGTTTGGATTAGCATTTAGATAGTCTTTCTATAATAAAACTACCAGAATTTTCCCTATTTTAGCAATATTTTAGGGTCTTAGCTCAACTAAGGGTACCTGTGGACTAGTAATAAGGTGTAACATATGCTAAAGTGACTCAAATTCACTGCCTCGGGCCACTCACTCAGATTACTAACATTCAAACAACTAAAACAAGGGTCAGAATGATACATATAAAGGTACAGAGCCAGCTACGTGCTTTCACATACGACAATGAACTTAAAAATTTAAAACATGGTAGGCATCAAACACTTTGCAAAGCTGGCAGAGACTTCTGACGAGTCGGTAACAAATAACTTCAAAGGATCTCTTATACCTACTCAAATTGAACATGGGAAAAAGGAGAATAATAAAGGGATGAGCAACCACACGCTTAATAAGAATTTCCCTACTCCTTAAAACCCAAAACAGTTGCAGGCAACAATACTAATAATAGCCACATATCACGCATTCATACTTTACTATCATATTATGCAATCAAAATCCCCAAGGAAAGATCACCACCCTTAAAACTTCATTCTAACCCCTCAACTCATTTCTAGGCCCCAAACGGCCAAGCTTCCCTACTAACAAACAGTAAGGCACATAATTAAACAAGCAATAAGGATTGAGTTTGAAGCTTTCAAACATACTTTTGAAAATGCAGTGACTCTTTATATATTCCAAGAATGGTTTATAATTCACGCCAACTTCTTTAAAGCTTATAATTCTTTCTGAAAGTACTCAAAACATCTAAACTGGTAAGAAAGATTTGGCAAGAACATTCTTTCATCGAATATGCACATTGAAAAGCTTGAATGTACGATGCATTACTAGGATGTAACTATACTTCAATTGAAACTTCATTTAAACTATACTTAGAAACTCATTCATAAAATATGTGCAAGGTAGGCACCTTTTAGAGCTTTCTTTCTTTTCTTAAAAAAACAAAACTTTAGTTAGCCTCTTGAGGCTCATATTCCTTGGAAGAAACTTCTTTCAAATTGGTCCTCTAATAACCCTTTAAGCTTTTCAAATCTCATTCAATATGGCCTTGTAATGGCTATTATAAATATTTCTTTTCTGAAATACTTAAAATGGTGAAATGTCAACTTCTTTTCTTACTTATTAGAAACTTACTCATAGTATGAAAGAATCTTATTGTCCTGGTTAGGGGAGGTTTACACTGCCCCTAAGTGAGATCGTCACTCACAACTCACGTTATCCCGGGGGTATACGTACATAACTTTTCTTACTTATTAGAAACTTACTCATAGTATAAAACAATCATATCTTGAGTCTAGTCCCCCCTCAAGGTTTTCTTACGCGTTACACATCATAACTTTTATGGGGAATAACTCACGCCAAGATAATCCATATCTTGAGTTCAGTTCCTAATATTTCTTTAGGGGGAAACAGCTCATGCCATCTATGCATCCAATTTCGAGGAACAGTTCACACCAAGATAATTCATATCTTGAGTCCAGTCCCTAACATTTCTTTAGGGGGAAACCGCTCATACCATCTTTGCGTCCAGTTCCCACCCTGCCCAATTGCCTAGCACTTTCTTAGCCTTTAAAAACGTATTTGATTTCTCTTCTTCAGTTGCTTACTATACTGAAAACTTACCTTTTTACAAAATGATCATAACCTTTTGAAATGCTTATAGTTCACTTCGTTTTTAATTTAAAAACTTCTTATAAATGTAATACATTTACTAACTCGTAAAACGACTTTACTTTTAACTTAAAAGTTTCTTATAAATGTAATACATTTACTAATTCGTAAAACGGCTTTGTTTCTAACTTAAAAGATTCGTATAAACGTAATAAGCTTGCGTAATCGTAAAATGACTTCGTTTTCAATTAAAAGCTTCTTGTAAATGTAATAAGTTTGCTAAATCATAAGACCGCTTTGTGTTGAACTTAAAGCTTCTTATAAATGTAAAATAATTGCTAGTTCATAAAACGACTTTGTTTATAACTTAAAAGCTTCTTAATAATGTAATACGTTTGTTAGTTCGTAAAACAACTTCATTTTTAACTTAAATGCTTCGTATAGGCGTAGTAAGTTTGCTAAATCGTAATCGACTTTGTTTTTAACTTATATATTTCTTTTAAACGTAATGAGTTTGCTAATTCATGAAAAGAAACCCATTTAGAACTCAAAATACTTAGCGTTTAACTCAAACTAGATTCGTATTAAAATCTTTAGTTGTCATTCCATAACTCGTTTTAATTCCTTTTAAAACTCAAGAAGGGGGTATAAATAAACTAAAGGTTTGAAACGTCCCAAGCTTGTGATTATCCAAAACTTAAAGTGCTTGACTCGTTTATAAGGCAAACAAGGTTTTTTTCTATATTTTCAACATAAATGCTTCTTAAAACCATAATGGACTTACTAGCTCTTTAATCGAAACTCAATAGAGACTTAAGTAAGCAAATAGCATACAAATCAGCTAAACTCATAATTAGCACCTTAAGATGCTCTTTTTCAGGTTGTTTGAATTCCATTAAACACAAGGCGAAGCCATACACAAACCCATGTCTTAAAACATTTTTGAACTCACTTTTAGTTCGCTTTTGAACTTCCTAAACCTATCAACTATTTAGTCAGGTCACTAACTGAGTAGTTCGACGATTTAGGACCTTTTTACAGCTTAGACGTCCGAACAAGCGAATGGACAACTGGTAAAACTTAAAAGCATTTTCAAACATGAAAAACAAGCTTTCTAAATGACCCTTTCTTTTTAAAGATGTCTAAAATCTGAAGAATTAATTACATAATGTCATGCAACACATTGAAGGGGGAAAATGAGTTCAGAAATAGCACACTTCATAGCACAACTTGGCAGAATCTGCCCAATGAGCCACACATTGCCTCGCAATCTACATGATTGCGGCAATTCACATCCCAAACTCCCTTCTTACACAGTACCGACAACAAGAACCTTAGATTTCTCAATAGTTCCACCTCAAGCCATCCAACTACTAAAATTAATTTAATATTGTCATAAACAAACCAATAATATATAAAAACGATCGTATATGACATTCATGCTTAGTAGCCAGCTTAGGGCTTAATGTATACTAAACCGATGCAAATAGAATCTCAAATGATATTCTCGCAAACCAATATCCATAGGCATAGTATTTTATTTGTAATTACTACGAATAGACCATTAACATGCCCAAACTGATTTAGCCAGGACCCTTAGACATAATTCAGTTCATTCCTCAATTACTTCATTTAGCATCCTTAAGCTTCAAACCGGAATTCAGGTATAATGAACTGATGTAATCATAGTACTAAGGCGACATTTTATACTTTTCTACCGTCTCCAAACTAATGAGTTAAAACTCAGCATGTGAATAACCCTAAGACCAGTAACATGTCTATGATTTCTCAACCTTGACTATAATTCCACCCAAACTGATTTCTAAACTTGGAATTAACATGCACTAACTAAATTTAGTTAAAATTGTTGAAATTAATAGTAATTTAGGAGGAAAGGAACCCTCACCTCGATTCCAAGCTAGGGTTTCGTTTGAAGGCTTTGGGCTCAACTTTCGGTACCCGAACACCTCCAATCTCCGACCTTGTCCACTGGTCAAACGAGCACCAAGCGATTCATGCCCAAATTCCCAAAATTCGAACCCTAAAATAGATCCAAAACTCACTTACTGATTTGA
The DNA here is from genome assembly GCA_029747015.1 of Carnegiea gigantea. NCBI lineage: Eukaryota > Viridiplantae > Streptophyta > Magnoliopsida > Caryophyllales > Cactaceae > Carnegiea > Carnegiea gigantea. Next base: position 164,863 of record JAKOGI010001317.1, read on the forward strand.
GGTTGAATTGGGTGTTTGGAAGCAGCGATTTCTACCGTAATTTATAGAAATTGAAGTAACTGAGAGTGGAATTGCATGGTCATACCTGGGCACGTGTTCGAGCTTCAATTTGGTGCTAAAATTGCCTAAAACATGGTTGGTTTCGCTTTGAATTTCAGCACAGATTCACACCAATTGTCACTAGTTTGGAGGTGTGGCCAAAGTAGGTGTGGGTGGCACAAATTCTCTGTAAATTCCAGCTTAAAGGGCGCATGTATAGAGGAGATGAGAGGAGGAAAGTGAAGATCAAAGAGGAAAAGAGAGAGAGAGGCTATCAGGGGGGTGTCGTGGCCAGGTGAGGAAGAAAAGAGGGGAGTGTGTAAAATTACCAGTTCGCCTCTCTTTACTCTCTTTCATTTATTTTTGGTCCAAACTGATCAATACTTGACACCGCTAATCTAATTCGTAACCCGAACTCTAATCCCAATTCTATAATATCATCCTTCATCAACTATTCGTTCTCAAATATGACAAGGTTCGATTTAATAACCATTGAACTCCCTCTAAGGTTGATAACCTAATCATATTTAGGTTCCTAATCGATTTAGTACTCGTTAATAACAGTTAATAACGCTTATTAAAAATCATCAAAAGATTTTCAAAACTAATAATAATATTAATAATAATAATGATAGTGACAATAACATCTTTTTTAGTAAGATCAACACTCACATAGGCACTTAGAAAATAATTTTAGCTCATATCGCTAATAAAATACAGTTTTCATAGCGCAAAAAGGTACGAACAACTTAACGGAATATAAAGTACGCAGGTATTACACCTTGTTTTAAATTTTCTCATACCATGTTCAATTTTTTTTATAACCTTCTCACACCATGTTTAAAGTTCCAAACTAGACATTAATAGATGCATACCATGTTTAACGTTTTGCATAAGTTTTAGTGCATATCACATTCAAAGTTTTGCATACTAGAGACATTCTAGAGACATTTTAGAATTTTCTCAAATTTCCCCCCTATCTAATTAGCCTAATTTCTAAAACCAACTCTTTAGTCTACAAAAGGCAACGAAGAGACACACATGTATAATTTACCGCTTTTGGGATCCTAGTCCTAAATCTTACCTTACAAAAGTCTCAAAGCACAATTCATGGCAACAACGCTTTATAAACCACAGTCAATAAGACCAACTTTCTTTGTTCTCCCCGCCTTCCTTTGGCTACTTTGTTCATTTAGGTCAAATCACCCGAGCCTTGTTTAGTCACTTCAAACCACAACACTGACCCACCTCTTCTAATTCCAACAACCTTAGATATTTAGTCATTTGGTTTTAAAGCTAAAGTGTTCTTAGAATCTAGTGCATTTCCTACATTTATTACCAAATTTATTATCTCACTCATTTTTCCTTCCAATTTAACCTCAAAATTTCGAAAAAAAATGCAAGACCTTGAAACCAATCTCTCAGCTGGAAACTCCACTTGTTGTTATACGCTGTTAGGCCTTGAAACACAAGCCTCCCTGAATGAGATTCAAGGCACTTACCGTAAGCTTGGGTTGATTAGGTATTCATTGTATGTTATATTCTTGTAGATTGAATTTAGTAGTCTTTAATGGCTTAAGTAGTTTGAAGTTTGCCAAGCCATCAACATGGTTGGTTCAAAAATGGCATCTAGATAGGTGGATGAACCACCCAACTATTTTAGGGGAAGCTAAGAGGAGGTTTGAGCAAATTCATGAAGCTTACTCTGGTAATTACTATAATGTTCAAAGTCTGTTACCCTATGCTTGAACCATTCTAAGAATGATCATGTCTGCTGGAGTCTTGCCATGGGTTGTAGTCGTATATTGATAAAGTTAAACGGCATTAAGCATGAAAATAAATTAGGGACAATGGAAGAGAATTTTGCTCTATTTTCTTTCACCTTCATGGCAACATGCCTCAATACATATATACATGAGTTAGAGTTAAACCTAGCTTCTAGCCCTATCCTAATTAAGCCCTATGTCACTCCTACTACAAAAAAAATATGAGGAAAAAATATTTACGTAAAAGTTACACATATAGCTTCTTTGCTAATGCCTCCTTTCAAGTTGGAGCATGAGGATTAATCCTGCCTAACTTGGCTTGAAGAAAAACAAATTATTATTTCTCAAAGGCTATAGTAAAGATATTACCTAACTAAAGTCACGCGGGTATGTAGGCGCTGATCAAGTCCTTGGATAGAAGTCACTCTTAAACAAAGAAGTAGTGAATCTTAATATCCATTCATAGAACAGTGGATTCTTAGCGATGTGTACTACTACCTGATTATCACAATATAGCTTCATGGGTTGAGTACGGAACACACTAAGAGAAGGAAGAAAAGATTTAAGCTAAATAAGTTCACTGGTCATCGTGGCCATGGCTCGATATTTAGCTTTTGCAGAGGAACGAAACACTGTACTTTATTTCTTTGTCTTCTATGAATTAGGTGAACCTCCAAGAGTAATAAAACATCCTGTCAGTGATGTACATATAAGTGGACAAACCCCTCAGCTAGAATCACAATAAGCATAAAACTGCACAGCTGAATCACTTCTCAACAAAAGTGCTTGTCTAGGATTCCCTTAAAAATATCTCAAAACTTATTTTGCAGCTGAAGAATGTTCCTCCTTGAGTTCTTGCATAAATTGAGGTAATATATGTACGACATAGCATAATTCTGGCCTTGTGTTGGTGAGATAGATAAGATGACCAATCAATCCCTTGTATAGTGTAACATCACTCAATGCCTTACCATCTGTAAGTGCCAGTTTGTGGTTAGGCTCAATCGAAAATATTATATGTTTTAGCACTAAGTAGCCCACAGTTGGCAACAATTTCAAGTGCATACTTCTTTTGACACACGAAAATTCGTTGAGGGCTTCAGGCAACTTTAATACCCAAAACAAATACTTTAAAGGACCTAAATCCTTTATCTAGAGGTACTTGTTCAAATAAACTTTGAACTCTGCATATACGTTAGAATAATTTCTAGCAAGAACCAAATCATCAACATATGGCAATAACGCCATTAAAACATCTCCTTTTTATCGGTAAATAGAGAGTAGTTAGTAAATGAGCAAGTAAATCCAAACTTGAGTAGCTCATAAGAGAGTTTAGCAAACTATTGCTAGACTGCTTCTTTCAAACCATAGAGGGATTCCTATAGTTTACAGACCTTGCTTGACTGATAACACTAAAAGCCTAGGGGTAATGTCATGTACGTCTCCTTCTCTAGGTCTCCATGAAGGAATGCATTGTTGACATCCATTTGATGTAGCTCCCAACCTTTAGCAACAGCAACTGAGAGAAAACAACGTAGACTTACCATCTTAGCAACAAGAGCAAAGGTCTCATGGTAATCGAACCCTTCAACTTCTTTATCTCCTCTAATCACAAGCTATGCCTTGTAGCATTCTATGGTCCCAACTGAGTTGTAATTCGCTCTGGAAACCTACTTGCAGTTGATGGGTTTCTTTCTCGATGGCAAGTTCTTTAGAGTTTATGTTGTATTCACTACGGGGTCTCAATTTCCTTGGTCATAGCTTCTCTCCAATGAGGATACTTAACTACTTCATGAAAAAAATCTAAGCACCACTACTTTACTAATAACATTCAATTAACTCTTATGCATATTAGAAAAATTATTGCATATAACATAAATTAGCTATTGGATAAGGATTACTTGAGGAGGACTTATAGAGTGAGCTAGTTGATAAGGGGTCTTTCCTTTGAACTAAATAGAATAGATAATCTTGTAGATGCGATGGAGCCTTCCATTCTCAATGCCTTCTTCTTAATGCCTATTCACTTATGCTCCCCCATTTATGAGCTGCCCATCTACTACCTCGATATCCTATGCCAACGCATGCAGCACGCTTGTTTCATTGGCATCCCCATTGTCTTCATCGTTGGTCGGCTTAGAAGATGTAGATAGAGGTTATGGTTTTCACTGTGAGCCAGCACATGCAAATGAACAGGTTCACTTCCTAGGCCCTTAACAGGCATCCCACTAGGATAAATTAGAGGGCCATTTTCTTCAGTACGTAAAATAGGTGTGTCTATAACTAAATTCTCCTCTTGTCTAATATTTTACGACTTATAAAGGGAAATTATTCCCCATAAAAATGTGACTTCTACTCACCAAATTTCACCTGTTTCTAATCATAAGCTTTCCATCTTTTCTTTCCTTAAGGATATCCTACAAAGGCATACTTTTTGCTACAAGGAGTGAACTTGTCCTTTGTCATTAATGATAGTGAGCATAACATAAGGAACCAAACACCTTGATGTGATCATAGGGTGGCTTTTCATGAAACAATATTTCATAAGATGTTTTCCTATGTAAAACAGAGCTAGGAGTGCTATTAATAAGATAAGCTCCAATCAAAGCACACTCACCCCAAATTTTAATCGATAGATTTGCTTAAAAACGAAGAGCCGGGGCTACATTTAAAATATAACAATGTCTACTTTCTACCCATCTATTTTGTTGTGGAGTATCTATACAAGTAGTTTGGTATATCCCATGTTCCCCATAAAACTGCTTCAGATATCTAGAAGTGAATTCGTTCCTATTATCACCCCAAATAATTTTAACATTAACATTGAATTGTGTTTTGGCCATTATGTAAAAATTTTTTCACCAATTGAGATGCTTCACTTTTTTGTTTTCATGAGATATACCAAAATCGCTCTACTCACATCATCCACAATGGTCAAGAAATAACGTCTCCACAAAAAGAACTAACATGATACGCACCTCGTATATCACAATAAATTAAATCAAATGGATGAGAAGCTTTATTATTGCTAATAGGAAAAGGCATATGTGTTTGTCTAGCCCGATGACACACATCACAAGACATAGAATAATAAACTTGAAATTTTGCTGGAAGATCATCCTTGAAGACATAGAACCCTTGCTGTTGCTCACCCACTCCAATTGGGGTCCTCGTAGTGAGGTCTTGTATCGTACATAGCTTATTAAAAGTTATGGTGCAAAAAAATTCACTAATTAATTGCGCAATATAAATAAGATTACAAGTCAATTTCAGCACAAACAAGACATTACGAAGAATTATTTTAAGGTTAAGTTTAACCATTCCATGATTAGTTGTTATAGTCTCTACACCATTGGGAAGTCCAACAGGAATAGGAGTCGTATTAGAAACATTGCATGGTAGACTTAAATCCCCATTCGTACGATATGAAGCCCCACAACCTAAGACCCAAGCTTTCTTACCTAATAGCTTCCCATACCTGGATTTTGGAGTCTTAATTAGACACAAAATCTGTTGGACCTATTCAGGAGTAAGAATGGGAGTATTGGCTTGCTTAGTTTCTTCTTTCGAGACTATATAAGCCTCGCCCTCTCCTAACGCTTCTTCTCCAAGGCCACCACGACCTCCTCTATGTCTTGTGTTTCCTCCCTATGACATCGCAATTAGCTAACTAACCAACAACATCAAACAAGAGGCTTCTTTATGCCCATACTTCTTGTAGTGCCTGCAAGTGGGCTTGTCAGCGCTTACTCTCAGCAACTTAGCATTATGCTGGGCAACAAAGGTAGCAACTTCGTCAGTAGGGTTGTCTTATTCTACCATGATCTGCTTATGATTTTCTTCTTGCTGGACCATATTAAACATCCTATCCAGCAAAGGTAATGGATTAAGAGCGAGAATTTGATTGCAGATTGTCGAGAATGCATCATCATCCAGCCCTATCAGGAATTGATGAGTCTTCTCCTCCTCCATCATCTCCATGAACTCTTCAGCTACTTGACACTTGCACTCACATATCTTAATGTAATTTTTGACTTCATTTTAGAGTCCTGCAAGGTTGGAAAAGGACTCAACAACCTCGATATTTTCTTGCTTACATAAGGCTATTTTAGCCTTTAATTGTTGTATTCGAGGCGTATTTGGTACTAAGTAGCATTTTTTCAAGTGCTCCCGCATCTTTTATACAAATATGCTACGCTTGTATGCAACATTGGCTTTATGACATTCAAGATCCATGAACATACCATAAAGTATACCATCTCTCAAGCATTACCCTCAGTAGATGCGATTTCAGCTGGCTTCATAATGGATCCATTAATGAACCCAAGCTTGCTCTTTTCCTTCAACACTGTTCTTATGACTTTCTCCTATAAATCATAGTTTCTAACATTAAACTTATAATAATCAATATGGGAAGAGAACTAAGCAGTACTAAAAGAGAAGAATTCTACAAAAGTTTTGATTATCAAACTGCCTCCAAAATAAGATAGAGTTGCAAAAAGAGACTGCCATTATATACTGTATTTTGATGGGCGAATTTTACTGGATTTTGCATTCTCTGCTGAAAGAACTATGAAAGCAAAACAAAAGGACATAAGATAAAACCTTGTGAATTAGAAAAATCAGCCATCTATATGAATTTTTAAGGAAATGAATTCTTTAGCCAAATGATTTCATTGTGCATATCAAGATAAGGTGTGAGGCAATCAACTGTTGCTCTCTGTTTACACCTCCCAAAGAGGAGAAACACATAGTAAGCCATCAAAGTGCCAACCAGTTTTAAATTGATACTCAATATAATTGATGCAATTTAAAGCAAAAGCCCAAAACCAATTGCCTGGAAATTTCTATCAAATAAATCCCATGTAGAAGAAATGATTAGTGCCTCAAAAATGAGGTCTATATCAACATCTATTCGACAATCATAATTAGCATTTTACCCTAGGCTCAAAATTATCCATTATAGTTAAGTGAACGTAAACATAAGGACCTTGGATTCCTAAGTTAATCCTAATTGATGACTTTGGAATGCCATGGCCACCTCAAACGACAAAGCCAAGCTTAGTGACCACGACCAATAAACTAACCATTCCATCCACACGAAGAAAATGCCATAGATTGACTATGAAGAATGTCATCCTAAGTTTTTTTTTCCCCTCTATTTTATAGATACAAGCTGCAACTCCTGTCTATGGTTCATATTGCAATTCATGTTAAACTCTTTCATTCTCATTTTGGTACTAATAACATAGATAATCTTAGTAACAAATAGAAGGTCAAAGCCATACTTAAAACATAAGTTAGGAAGCAAAACATATCATAAATGCTTAAGATACTTGGATAATGTACTAATAATGATACAGTGCCAAGAATATCAAGCCTCCTCAACTATTCTTCAAAATACAATACCTATACAAATTTAAGTCCAGACATATGTACAAGCTAACCATCAAAAATATATAAGCTGACACTTTGAGGTTTTGATAGGCTATAAACCCCTCCCGTAATATTTTATTTGCGTATAGCCTGCTAGGTTGTCATATAGTCATATATCCCTTAACTTTCTAATTAAACACAAATCCAAACAATCAAACTGTATAATAAACTTAGGTTATAGCAGTCAACTCTACTTTATATAGTCAATCTTAGCCTTTGTAATCATTAAAGTCATAATTTAGAACTAAATAGCAAATAATTAAATGTAAACATTCAATCTAACATTTAGCTACCAAGTATAAACTTAACTCATAATTATTTATAGCAAAGTTTAATTTACAATTGAAATCATAAAATAAGGGATGATAGAGGTACACACCATGCTATCCAATTCACACTTGGTATTTATATGCAGTTAATCTGATTTGAATTTCTTAGAGACTCAAAGCTATTACGACGTTCCTGAGGCCAAATGGTGTTGTTGAGTGGACACTGAGTCGACATTACAACCATTGTGGCTGCCAAGCTAATAAGATTGTCCCCCTAGAACTCCCCTCCTTCTTCGCTTCTATCTGCACACTCTACCTCTTGGTCCTGCTTGTATATCGGAATTCAGTCTCCATAGCCATCCTTATCCCCCTCAACGCATCCCTCTCTCATGTTACATAGCTAAGCATAACCAAGTGTCACCGTATCTTTGTGTCCTACAGTCACCGAAAAAGAACGTGCCACTGTTCCTTCCTCCATCCCTTTCTTTCTCCTCATGCACGAGTTAGGGAAGAAGCAGTAGGGTTTTCCTCCCTCTTTCGCCCTTTGGTTGTGAGTAAACAACGAGATTTACTCCCTTTTATTTTGTTTAAATAAATAATTGATTCCTTAATTTTTTTCTTCTTTTCTACCACAATGTTCATTAAATAATCATGCTACTGCCTAAAATAATTAAATCACAAAAAAAAAAAGCTTAAATTAGCATGTCAAAATGCAGATGTCTTACAAATTGTCCCCTATTAATAGGTATAGAGGAGATTTATGACTTCCCCACACTTATAAAGAGCAGAGCTTAAAAGTTCTTAATTTTCCTTCCCATATTTACTTAAATGTAGTCAGGCAGGTGTTGACAGATACATTGTTTTTTTATAGTGTGAGGGGAAAGATTTGAATTCTCGCCAAGTCACCGAGGATGGTACACCTCCCCTATTTGATAGGAACGATGAAGGTTTGTCAATTAAGGAGAATAAGATTCATCCTCAATCTCCAAATTATAAGGAGAATCAATCTGAGAAAGAGGGTCGTCCTCAATCTTTAAGTCTTGAACGTGTAATTAGTCTACATATTCAGGATCTCACATCTCAAAGGGATAGTGGAAGTGATTTTCCACATGTAGAAAGGGTCGCATACCTATTCGAGATAGAGGGAGGGATTCCTCACTGAGATAGGAAAATAATGAAGGTTCGAGAATCCTAAATAGTGTGCATAAACGAATTCCTCGATGATATTTGTAAATCGAAGATGAAATATTCCAATCCACTCCCTTAGAGGTAGAGATGCCTACCTCTTTTCAAGAGGTTGTTGATTCACCAAAGAGTGGGTGCGACCTCATGACGGATGAGATGTACTCAATGATAAGAAATAAGGTTTGGAAACTCGTTGATCTTCCACTTCAATGTAAGTCTATTAGAAACAAATGAGTTTTCTATGTAAAGCATCAGGCAAATGGATTAATTGACAAGTTCAAAGCCTGTCTAGTAGCGAACAGCTGTACCCAAATCGAGGGCATAGAATGTGAGAGCCTTTTTCTCCTATGGTGAGACCTAGCCTCTATTTGCCTACTCCTAGCCCTGGTTGTCTACTTAGACTTCAAGTTATTTCATATGGATGTAAAGACTACTTTCCTCAATAGTATCATTGAGGAAAAGATCTATATGGGCCAATCAATTGGTTTATATCAAAGGAACAAGAGGACAAGGTGTGTCATTTTAAAAGGTCTGCATCTGGTCCTAAGCAATCTTTCAAATCTTGGTACTTTTGGATTTTATAAAGCCATAACTTCATTTGACTTTTCAATGGCTTCAGAAGGCCATAGTGTGTTTGATAAAAGAATGATTATGGGATTATGTTTCTTGCCTGATAATGACATACTGTTGGCTGGTAATAACTTGAAGATGATCAAAACTACTAAGAAGTTGCTATCTTTCATCCTTAAGATGAAGGATATAGCTGAAGCTAGGTTTGTCCAAGGTATAGAAATAATTAGAAATTGTCCAAAGAAGCTCCTGGGTACATGCCAAGGGGTATATATCAAAAAGGTCTTAGAATATTTTCAGAAGCATGATTCCAAACACATAGACACTCCAGTTGAGAATGGTCTAATCTTAAGGCTTGACCAATTCCTTGAAACATATGATGAAAAAGAGAAAATGAGCAATATCCCTTACGCTAGTGCCATAGGAAATTTAATGCATGTCATATTATGTACACGATAAGACATTTACTTTGTCGTTGGTTTGGTAAGTCACTACTAAAGTAACCCATGAGCTGTTCATTGGCAAGCCATCAAGAGAATCATGTACTACCTTCACGGCATTGTTGATTTGGTCCTCTGCTATCAAGGTGGAGCCGTCAAGTTAAGATGATGTTGATATGTCGATTAGGGTAGTGACCCATATGAATCTATATCAACCTCAAGATATGTCTTCACCCTCGATGGGGAAGCCATGCCATGGTACAGTAAGAAAGCAAAAATGCACAACATTGTGAACTATGGAACAAAATATTGTTGCTTTGATAGGGTCGCAAGTGCACGGTAGAGTTGTAGCAAATCATGGTCGATCCCACAGAGGCTAGCTCAAGCGATCGGGTTATATTTCATCAAGATAGGCTAAGCAAATCCAAAATTTATGAATAAAATTGATCTATGCTACTTGTCTATTCTAACAGATAATCAATCAAGGAATTTAATCAAAATAAGCAATTTTCTAACTCAAGAATTAATCAAGCGCTTTTTCTTTAGATGGGTAATTCCAAAATCGATAATCGATTTATCAAATCCCTCTTTTAAGGTGGAGTGAAATTCTTAAATCTAATCAACTTACCATTTCTCAAGGGTTTTTAGTTAATACAGGATAATTAAGAACGTAATTATTAAATTTAGGGGTTTCTTAAATGGTGAATCTTTCTGAAGGTCTCACTCATTTAAGTCAAATCTTAGTTTTCTAACATCGAGTATCACCTTTCAGTTCTTCACCAAATGTCTAAAACAAGTAAGAAATTGATCAATTTTCCTACCAGCAAATCAATGTCTAAGATTCAATAGAATAAATCCAACAAATCTAAAGCACTTTTAGATCAAAACAAGAATTGATTCAATCACAAGAATTCAACTCAATTCCAAGATTAACAATCCAAAACTTGACATAAAAATCAACAATAATGTCAAGCATAAAAATCTAAATAGAAAAGAAAAGAGAAGGGAGAGGAATTGCTCAGCCGATGCACACTTGAACTGTCGTTGAAAACCCGATCCGGAATCCTTAGCAATCTTCACTTTCACTTGCTCTTAACCCTTTCTAAATCTAAATCCTAGTCTAAGTAGAATAGAATGGAGCATGCTAGTGGGGAGTCAAAATACACTCATCTAGTGTTAAAACAAGGGCAAAAATGTCCAAAAACCTGTAAAATATAAAAAAGAACCATGCCTGAGCATAAAATCGAAAAAGGAGTATAAGTTATAATATAAATCACATACTTCTCCCGAAAAACGGTACAAAATGACCCTAAAATGATATACACTTTAAGCACGGATCATTACCATAGAGAAAAAGGGCATTGCCATTGAGTATATATGCAATAACAAGTTAATTTTTGTTTCCTTAATGAAGCCTATTTCTAGTGATGCGTTAAAAGCTCATTTATTGAATCTAGGAATTTATAAGGTTTACTACTTGAATGTATCTTGTCATGTGATGGATATGTTTCCTTTGTAATGAGTAAAATGCTCATGATTTATTGTTGCATGTTAGGCATATTAAAATGTCATAGACTTCTGATTGGCTTAATCACGCAGACAATCACCCTGGCGCTTGAGTAGCGAGTATGATAAGACTTAATAATATTGGTACTTTGTGTGCAATAATGATTTATCATACTAGAATTCTAAGAACAAATAAATATAGTCATCTTAGTAAATCTAAGATGAGACTCCAGGGAGACGAATATGAAATGGCAGATTTCATATTGAAGCCTTCGAAAACGAATCTTGAGGATCGAGATTAACAATTAGTTTGTTGATACATTGGCTTAGGTTAAATTTTTTGGATGAAAAACTAGACTGGTATTAAAGCCTTAGAAAATGAATCTTGAGGGTCGAGATTAACATTTAGTTTGTTAATATATTGGCTCAGGTTAAATTTTTGAATTAAGAACTGGACTGGCAATTCGCATGGCATGTACAACCCCAACTGAGTGGGAGTTATGTCATGACACACATTTCATTCTGTATATGCTTATAAGGCGACCCTTACTTATATAGAGTGACAATTGACTTCTCTATCTCTTGTCACTATATAACCCTATGAACGATGAATCTTTGACTCAAAGATGTGAAATGAAGTTAAAGCTTGATGATGCCATCTTAATGTATTTCTCAAGGGCCATGATGTGTACGGTTCTTGAGAACACATTAGAAATGCAGTTAGGCGAAGGTGAAATTTCATGGGTGTTTAAGGAAAGATTTATTCATTTTGACCATACTAGTTCGGGCGATTATATTCAGTATATAATCATATGATATATCATATGGCATAAAGGGCTAGGTATGCCACTAGAGATGTTTAGGATGATTGGGGATATCATATTTAATGAAAGTGTTATTTTAGTTAGATTGTGAATAAATATAATACTATTGGCTACTTTTTTTTTTCATACGTCCCATTCTTAGTATGAAGTGTGAAGAGTTGTGATTCGTGAAGAGACATTTGGTTTACGACCTATGTGGTCGAGTGCAAGCTATTGACCGACACTAATTATATTATGGTTAATGGCCACTTAAGCCACCCAAGTGGTGGGGGTTATATAACATAAACCTATATAAAGAGGGGCTTAGGGAATTAGTTTGAATAAGTGATGTCAACCCTAAAACTAGACACATCACATCTCTCCTTCACTCTCATGGTTATCCAACCATCAATGGAATTTGGGTTTGGGATATTGATTTAACGGCGACTCTAGTAGCTATCAATTGATTGTTCGTATTGATTCATGAGCGATTTTTGAGTAATAAGATATTTCTCTTCTCTATCACTAACGTATGTCCTTAATTATGCTCACTTTTGAATTCTTCAAATCTTGTGTGTCGTTTGGCTATATGTAATGTAATATAATCAGCCTTGTAATGCAATCATGATTACATAGTTTGTAGTAATAATGATTAGAAGATAGCTGTTATTTACAATACTCTCTTGTAACCAAACAATATGATGAAATCACAATTACAACCTTGTTTACTTTACAAAGGTTGTTTACATCCAACCAACCATTACCTTAATATGTAACTAGTTTGCATATAAAGTAGATTTGGTAAATAGATCATTTCAGTTGTGCGAATTTCAAACATAATAAACAAGTTGACCAAATATAGACATTGAAGCTGATTCAAAATAGGTAAATTTAGGTGGAGGTGACATTCATATTTGATATTAATTTAGTGGTGAAGAAAATGAAACTATTATTTGTCAAAGATTTATTAGCTCATATAACTAGCAAAGCTTTTGAAAGTGTAATGTAAATCTAAGTTCGAAACTCATTAATTCTACTCATAATTTTGCCTTGTTTTAGCGCACGTCAACTACTTACCAATTTAATTAAATTTATGCTGAGCCAATTGCGATCTGGGTCAATTTGCATTTCCCTTCTAGTAAGTCATGTTTCAAATTGTTAGAATATGTGCAAGTTATGCCAAGTGGCTTTCTAATTAGTTAATAATATTCCATTCATGAGGACAATCCATGTGAACATTAAAATGGAATATGTGAAAAGTTTTACACAAAAAAGATAGACAAATTGTTAGGATATGTATATCTAGGTGAAATATTCACATTAAGTTTGAAAAGAGCAACCAAAAATCAAATATACTAAATAATTAATTTTTCAACTTCTTAGCAATTTTTGATGTACTTTTCCATGCGACGATGATAAATTCATGTAAACTTTTAAAATACATGCATACCCTTACATTTTGAACATACATATGAATTACAGGGATATGTTTTACCAACTGTATTTTATAATATATACACCAATTGTGCAAAGTAACTTTATAACCAATTAAAGATTTTCGATGTATACTTCCATATTGAGAGAAATTAATGAATGAACTGGCTCACCTCAATTAGGGAGTTAGGGTCCTATGTTTATACTAATGTGTACAATTAGGGTTTGCAAAAATAATTATATATTTTTGGTATACAAATCCGCTATTACGCCCCCTCAATTTGAATGGAGGGATCAACAAATAGGTTGGACTTTAAGAAAAGAAAACACTATAGAGGGAGAGCCTTAGTGAAAATATCTACTAGCTGAAGCTAAGCAGGTGTACAAGTGACAACAATATTGCCATGAGAGACACGTCTACAAACAAAATGATAGTCCACCTTAATGTTTTCACTGCGATCATGAAGTACGGGATTAGCAGTGATGTACATAGTAGAGATGTTATCACATAGAACTTTAACAGGATCACGCAGAAGAATGCCTAGCTCAGTAAGAAGATAGCATATCCATAGAGTTTCAGTGATAGTATAAGCAATCGCCCTGTATTCCACTTCAGTAGAGGATTTTGACATCGTTAGCTATTTTTAGAGCGCTAAGAGATCAAGTTAGAACCCAGGAAAATGGCATACCCTATTATGGAGCGAGAGCTATCTGGATAACTGGCCCAATCAGCATCAGAATAAGCAACGACAATAGAAAGAGATTTCGCCCGTCAAAGCATGAGACCATGATACGCTGCAAATAGCGAAAAATACACTGCACCATAGAAAGATGAGCAGTACATGGAGCATGCTTAAACTGGGAGACAAAATTCATTCCATAAGATATATAAGGCCTAGTCATAGTCAGATATTGCAAGGACCCAACCATACTATGATACTCAGTAGGATCAGATAATAAGTCTCCATCAGTAAGAGATAACACAGTCCTGGAAGGACATGGAGTACAAACATGCTTGAATTTTTGAATTTAAAATTTAGTGAGGAGATCCTGGAGATGTTTATGTTGGGATAGAAAGAGCATATCAGGAGGCCACACAACCTGAACCCCTAGAAAGTATTAGAGATCACCAAGGTCTTTCATAGGAAATTGAGAGGAGAAGAGGTATATAATATGGTGTAACGGAGATGGGAAGCTGCTAGTGAAAATAATATCATCCACATACAAGAGTAGGATCAGAATATGAGTGGAATGATGTAAGATAAACATAGAGGAGTCAGTACGACTACAAGCGAAGCTCAGGCTAAGAACAAAACTGCTACACTTATGAAACGAGGCACGAGAAGCCTATTTCAATCCATCTTGCACACATGATGAGGGAAATTAGGGTGAATGAACCCCTGAGGTTGAGTCATGTACACTTTCTCATGTAAGTCACCATGTAAGAAGGCATTCTTGACATCAAGTTGCCTACTGACCCAATCCTGAGTGATGGCAAGAGAGAGGACAATACGAATGGTTGTGGGCTTTCATAACTAGATTGAATGTCTCAGTGTAATCAAGCCCAGCAAGCTTATCAAAACCTCTAGTAACCAGTCGGGCCTTCCTGCGCTCAATACAGCCATCAAGATTATATTTTATCTGATAAACCCACTTAATACTTAACAAGTTCATGTTATCATGATGAGGATCAAGGTGCTAAGTATCATTTTGAATGAGGCATTAAATTCTTCAGCCATCGTCATCTGCCAATTTTTATCTTCGTTAGCTTGGGAAAAGGAAGTAGGTTCTGATTCTATGCGAAGTACATTTAAGGACAAAAGCTGACGAGGCTTACTAACTCCAGAGTTAGCACAAGTTTGCATTGGATGACAGTTTGTGGGTGGCAAAGGAGGAGGGGGTCTAAGGGTGGTGAGACTATAGGTTAAAAGGAGCAGGACGCCCCCTCAGTACTAACGGGGATTTGGGGCAAAGTGGAGGGCGCAAGCGAGGGGGTGGGTGCAATAGATGAGGATAGCCTAAGATTAGAAGAGGGTAGAGATTGACACAGAAACTCATAACGGGGAACAACCGAGGTAGACTGGGAAGAGACCATAGGCTCAGACATCACCTAAGACGAAGTAGGAGAGGAGACACTGGGTGAAGGACTCTGGTTGAGGTTTGGGGACAATGGTAGGGAAAAGGGATTATGAACAGAAATAAGCCAAAGGGAAGAGATATTGTGGGGTTGGGACTCGGGAGTCTGCAACTCAGGATAAGGGAAGACATCTTCATGAAACAAAACATGACGGTTGACATAGACACGCCCTGTAGTGGGGTCAAAACACCGATAACCTTTATAGTGAGAAGCATAACAAAAAAAAAAAAAAAACACAATGTTTTGACCGTGGTTCTAGCTTATGCTGGTTATTAAAAAGAGTGGTAAAACACTCACACCCAAAGATCCACCGAAAAGAATAATCTGAAATCTTATGTAAAAGTTTTTCAAAGGGAGAATGATCATCCAAAAGGGGGGTTGGAAGTTGGTTTATTATAAAAGTGGCAGCACATGCAACATCAACCCAGAACTTAGAACTGGCCAGGGTGATGTGCATCAAGTAAAAAGGTGCGTGCTGTTTCTATAATATGACGATGCTTCCATTCAGCTATGCCATTCTGCTCAGAGATTTTGGGACAAGATTTTCGAAAATAAATTCCATGTCAAATGAAATGATCGTTAAAGGAATCATTGTCAAACTCTTTCCCACCATCACTTTGAAAAAAATTTGATTTTACGATCAAACATAGTCTCAACTAGCTTTTGAAGAGCACAAAAATGCTGAAAAACTTCATATTTATATTTCAAGGGATAAATCCAAGTGAATCGGGTGCAGTCATCAACAAACACAACATAATAACAATAATGTAAATTAGAAAGCATAGGTGATTGCCAAACATCAGAATGCACTAAATGAAAGGGAGTTCCATAACAGTGTTCAACATCACCAAAGGGTAAACGATGAGCTTTGTCCAACTTACAGGAGACACAATTATTGCTAAACTTAGAAGTAGGAGAAATAAAATTCTCACGCCTAAGAGTATCTAGACCACGAGACCCACAATAACCAAAGCGGCGAAGCCAGACATCCCAGAGTTGGAAATAGCAGGGAAGGCTGAGTGAGACACAGGAGTGGATAGGAGATATACGCCACCATCACTGGTACCCAGAAGAACGATTGTCCCTATTGCCTTATCCTTAACATGCACAGTGGAAGAACTAAAACCAACTTCACAGTTATTATCCTCACATAATTTTTGGACAGATAGCATGTTATAATTTAATTTATGCACATGTAAAACATTATTAAGTGTAAGGGGCGAGGCAGAAGTAGATAAATGCAGGTGGCTAACATGATGAATAGGCAAATGAGTTCTATTACCAATAATAATAGAATCTAAGCCATTGTAAGGAAGTTTAGCGAAAGAATACCTTCCGATGGAGTCATGTGAGATGAGGCAGCCCAGTCAGGATACCAGAGAGCTTTGTTAGCTTCGCTAGACTAGACAGTAGCAAGAGCAGTCTGGCCTGGAGTGGAGTTGGTTTGAGCAGCAGTAGGAAATTAGTGAGGACAGTAAGGGGCCGTGTGACCTGGGGAAAAATAGAGTTGACAAACAACTTGGGGAGAGGGGCACATTAGATCGAACTTTTTGGTGACATAAGTACTGAAGGAACTGAAGTATCAAAAGTGTCAAGGCCAACATAATGACTAGAGCTAGAAGATATAGTGGAAGCAGAGGAACCCTATCCACCAAAGGTTGCAGACTGATGTGGAGCCCCACGACCACCATTGGTGTTATTGTGCCCCCTGCCGCGGCCACCACCATGGCCTCTGGTGGAACGATTGTCATGCCACTTGTTGTTGCGACCTCGACCTATGTTGGTAGAATGACCAGTGCTTGAGTTTGAATTATGGACACCATTACGAGAGGAGCCTTCAGAACCAGTAGAGGTGGCAAGAGCCTGACGGAAAGAGTGTGTCAAAGAAGTAGACTCATCATAGGTTGAGAACCTGGGGCTCATACATAAGGAGCTTGGTACGAAGATCATAAAAGGTGAGATGACCTCCAAAGTAAGTAGCAGCAGTCACAAAGACCTCATACTGATCATCTAGTCTGTCAATGGTTTATCGAACGAGTTCCTGATTAGTCAAGGGGGGAATTAATCCCACAAGAGAGTCGGCGATATTTTTAATTTCCCAAAGAAAAGAATCTATGGCTCGAGATGCTTGCTTCTTCATGTTTGTGAGTTTGCAACGTAGCTCCAAAGTCTTCACAATGCTGGCAGTTTGGAACCGTTTGTGAAGACGGTCCCAAATTTGAGAGGAGTGAACCAAGTCTCGAGCCTCGACAAGCACGTCACCAGAAATAGTAGCAAACAGGAGGGAGCGAAGCATTTGATCAACCAGAAGCCAATTTGAAAACAATAGATTAAGCACTTGTCGCCCACTTCCATCATATATAGTGGGGGACGGTGGTGGGTAGGACACATCAACAAGGCCAAGTAAGTTATAGGATATTAAGAGGGCTGTAAACTAGGTCCTGCAGTTTAAGTAATCATCAATGGACTACAAGGGAATCGTGACAAGGCTTGTGATGTTGATGTTGGATGGTAGACATGGCAAGGAGGACAAGAATGGAAGCGCAGGGGTTGATGGGCTGCTAAGATGAACCACTTGCAACTGGGAGAGGACACGGTCAAGAGCAGGAGGCCGCTTGGCAAGGCAGGCTGTAAAATCGGATACAGACAGACCCATGGGAGCAGTAGGCGAAGTCCAGGCCGAGGGCTGGAAGGGCGCGGGCTGGGAGTCATTGCCTGAGGGCTGGTCAAGGCCCTAGAAGGTAGCTGGAAGAACGACAGGTGCCGTCGAGACAGAGGAGGCCGACGAGAAGGATGCAACCGCAGGGCAGAGAGGTTTGGGCTGCGAGTGACAGGGTCCAAACTGGCAACAAGATATTGTGACTGAGCTGAAGTGGAAGGGGCTGAGGCTTCGGTGGAGACCATAGTGGTCGCAAGACCAAAGCATACCGGCGGTGGCATGGACAGTGGGTTGGCCGTGGTTGTCGGCAGCTGGGTGGGAGATGCTAGGGTTTGCTTGAGGGAGAAGAAGATGAATGGCTAGAAAAAAAGAAAAGAAAGAAAAGAATTTATCTTATTTTATAATTTTGCAGCTCTGATCGCATGAGAGGAATCAATGAATGAACTGACTCACCTCAACTAGGGAGCCGAAGTCTTATATTTATATTGATGTGCGAAATTATGGTTTACCAAAATAATTACATATTTTTGGTATACAAATCCTCTATTACATATTATGGAGACAAATTCATGTGAACAACATGCCCATCAAGAGTCTGAGAAGCATCTTCATAAACTTGCCGATCAAGCGAAAAGATATGAGAATATAAAAGCTACTTAATAATGGAGTAGCTACCAATGGGAAGCCATCAGTTTGCCTTTTGGACCCCTTGTTGGGAGATTATGATCTCAAGTGGCGGTTTCCGTTTGTCAAGGGTTACTCTCCAGTGCCTTTCTCTAGGACTATCTTCTTCATACTGAAATAGACTTGCATGTCACACCCTTTGAAAGAAGAATGCTCATTGTTTAAGGACCATCTTAATTAAAAGTATAAATTAATAGTTGAAGGTTGAGGTTATACTATAACAAGTCCTTTCACGCAAATGCCCTTCGAACTTAAAGTGTGAATGCTGTACAGGCCTCTCTAACCTTGCGCAATACGTCAATATGGGGTTGTTGAGATTCGAAGTTGAGACCTGTCACTCATAAAGGATTTGATATTATGTTCAAGCAACAATTAAACCAAAAACTTTTGCTAATGGTTGAAAGCCTAAGAATAAGTTTTAGCAACAAGATAAATGTCTTGATACAAAGACACCTCTTAAGTGTCTTGCTTGGGCTTAAGGTCATATTATCATGGATTAATTTTTAAAAAAATTATATGATTAAATAGTGGAAGGATATTAGAACTTATAAATTATAAAAATTTCTCTTTTTAATCATGTTTGTTTACAATTAAAAAATTATGCATGTTACTATCCAGATTAGGGTGTCATTTTGTGTTATAAATTCAATCCAATGCAAATAAACTTAGTCTTTCCATTTCTGTTTTTGCTCAAAAAAAATGTAGTCTTCCCATTAAAAAAAAATTAGGTTAAAAATAAAATAATTAAAAAAATTATTCGAGAGAAATAAGTTTCATTTAATAAAACTAAGATAAATTTAGCATAAACAAATTCAATTTCAATGAAGTTCAATGAAAAAAAAAATAAAATAAAATAATTTAGTTAAACTCAAAAAAATCTAATTAAGTAAAATAAATTTCATCTGAGTTAGATTCAAGGAAAAAATAAATCCAAAATATCAAGTGAAAAAAATCATTGAATTGATTAAATTTCCTTATAAATCATCTTTATATTACTAGAAAAAGGAAATCATTTTAAATCATAAAGAAATAGAGAAAATAGATATTAGAACAAGTAAATAAGTATTACAAAAAGTTGTTGGTCTCTGTAACGTAGTATACATTATGTTCATTTAAAATATTAAAAAGAGCCTTTAATTTGATTTAAGAAAAAACATAATGACAATAAAGGTTTTTGTTCATCAATTGGAGGGGTTTATTGGATTACCGTCAGCCTTGTTGTATATCTGGTTTTCAATGTGCAAACTTTTGGAATGTTTAGACTAGTCGATATGACAACATATGATGTGCCACATTTGTAATGCGTGAATAGTAAATTTTATGTTTCGAATTTTCAAACATTAATTCATGCGTGCTAAGTAGGTTATTGACCAATGGTATCCCTAAATTTACGAATATTTATTTTAAGTTTTACATCACCAAGTTATAGACATTTTTACCTACGATATAAGATGTGCGTGGTAATATATGTGAGTCATCTTACATATGGAATGTGCAAATTATTTTTTTCTTTGCTTTTCAACACCATTTGCCACGTGTGATGAGTAAACTCGCACATAACTAAAAATCAGCAAGCAAAAGCTAAGTGCATTGATTTGGTTGTGATATATTAAAAATAAACACTCCCAAAGATTAGAATGCTAAATTCTAAATTTAAGTCAGGTTACTTTCATCCAAATTCCTTGTGGTGGGATTATTAGGCATATGCTTAAATCCTAGCAACAATACAACAAATAACACCACCAAGTAAATTTTTCCTAGTAATATAAATTACAACGTAGAAATTTACACCATTTATTTTGACAATTAAGGTTTACAACGTATTGAATTAAACGTGACTGATCGACTAGATTAGATTTTTTATATAAATATATTTTGGCAATGTAAAGAAGCTATGTGTCGCCAAAGACGAAGTCAAATTGGGCATTGATTCAAATGAGCGCTATTTGGGACGCCAAAAAGTTTGTAACATAGTGTCATTATAGAAATAAAATAATGGAAATGTTTCGTTATGTAACAGTTGAGTTGATTGAATAGATTTCCTAAATGTCTAAAATATAGATAGTGGAAAAAAGTACTCATTTTAGATTGCATATACAATATGACGGAAATCAGATACGAAAACTTCTTTTTCATCGTCTCGTTTGACCGGTGAAATATCAAACATTGAAAGGCATAGTAGAAAAGTTCCGCCATCAAATGTAGAAAGTCGACGTTGTGGCCACCTTGTCTAATTCCACTTTCACAAAATATATTTTGGCTATTTGAGTGGAATTGGAGTTGGTCTCAATTTCAAGGAAAATATGTGGACCAGTGTAGGAGACACTGCAGATATCAATCTATTTGTTTTCGAAAAGAAATAAATCTCACAGCTTTTACCTTATGTGATGTGGACAGTGTAGGAGCCACTGCAGATATCAATCTACTTGTTTTCGAAAAGAAATAAATCTCACACCTTTTACCTTATGTCATGTGAGTGTTATGTATGTGAATGTAAGTCAAAACTATGACCCCATTAGGAAACCTAACACTGTATATATAATATTCAGGGAATACAAAAAGTACGTATTTATCCTCTGCATACTATTACACCCTGTCAATCTGTTGGGGAGAAATGTAATAACAAATTATCCTTGTAAAAATCAAACAAATTAGAAGACAATCGTTCTATGAAAATGTCTGCTAACTTAAGTTTAGTAGGAATATAGCAAACTACAAGATTGCCATGAGTAGCATGCTCATATACCAAATGATAGTCACGTGCTTCCTACGATCATGCTAAATTGGATTGATAGCCATGTAGGAGGCGCTGATGTTATCACAATACACCCTTGAAGGAGACGAAAGGTGAACACCAAGATCATGAAGAAGTTTGCGAATCCATATTGTTTCTGTAACAGTGTATGCAATGGCACGATACTCAGCTTTAGTGGAAGATTTAGAAATGGCGGGTTGCTTCTTGGAGTGTTAGGAAGCAAGAATTGGACAAAAAATACAAGAATCCTTGCAACCCGCCCAGTTAGCTTCTTAGCAGGCAACAATCACTGAAGGAGTCTAAGCAGGGCGAAGCTGCAAGCGAAAAGTCAGAGTGCCCTGTAAATATCTGAAAATGCGACTGACAGCATGGAGGTGAGTAGTACATGGAGCATGCATATACCGGAAAATAACATGAATAGCACAGGCAATATTAAGTCCTGTCATGGTCAAATATTGCAATGCACCTATCATACTCCTATATTCGGTAGGATCTGCAAGTGACTATCCATCGGGAAGGATCAACAAGACTCTAGAAAGAGATGGGGTACGTACAAATAAGTAGTATGCATCTAAAACTTATGAATAAGACCATGGACATATTTATGCTGGGTCAAGAATATGCCCTGAGGAGTTTGTACCACCTGAACAGCCAAAAAGCAATGGAGTTCGCCTAAGTCTTTCATAGCAAATTGATGGGAAAGAACAGAAATGAACCTATGAAGGATAGAAGGTGAACTACCAGTAAGTATGATGTCATCAACATAAAGAAGCAAGATCATAGTTGTAGAACCATGATGATAGACGTACATGGATGTGTCATATGGAGAACAAATAAAACCATGTGACAGTATGAAACTGTTGAATTTGTTGAACCATCTCGAGCCTATTTGAGAACATAAATAGCTTTCTTAAGCTTATAGATATGATGAGGAAGAGATATGATGAGGAAGTCAAGGATGAGCAATCCCAAGCTCGAGTCAAATGGTGGGGGGGCATGACAACTGGACTAAAAGTGTCATGGTAATCAATGCCAGGCTATTGGTGATTGTCAAAAACAACCAACTGTGCTTTATAACATTCCATAGGTCCATTAGAATTAAATTTAACTCTACAGGCCCATTTTGAGAAATGAAGTAGCCAAAACCTGATGCTGACACCTGAAAACTCCTTTATTTTGAGAAACTTCAGTCGTTGTTCATCGTGAATGAGTTTGGAACGAAAGTCATCGAAAGTAAGAAGATCGGTGCCATAGGATAGCGTGGTCACCAAAGTATAATAGTCTTCTTCAAAACCATTCAATGTTAGTAAGACCAAATCAATATCAGGAACAGGGGTTTGAATAGAAGCAAGGGAATCAGTAATGTGCTTAATGGTTTGTAGATAATCCTCCATACTTTTTTTAGGATCTTTAGAAAAATTAGATAAAGTTCCTCTAAGATCCATGGCTCAAGCAAGACTAGCAGTGTTAAACCGCTGAGAGAGCCATTCCTAAATTTGTTTAGAATGATCAAATCATGAACCTCAGGTGAGACAGGGGCAAATAACCAAGATCGAATAAGCTGATCTTATCGCAACCAAACAGACTAAGTGGGATTGGGATGCTGAGCACCATTAAAATCAAGGATGTAAGTGGTCGGGGTATCAATCATACTATTACATAACTTGCTTAATTATTGAGTAACAAGAAAAGCGACAAACTGAGTGCGCCACTAGAGAAAATCCTCAACAGTAGTGACTACGACTATTATGAAACTTTTAACGTTAATGGCGAAAATGCTCAGATGTATGAGAAGCAAGTGGGAGCCGGGAGAAAGCCACGAAGTTGGTTCCACGGAAAATGCATTGAGGACGACAAGAAACCCGCTATGGGCCCCGGTCGTGAAGCAGATGAGGCACCACCAGTCAGTCTAGGTGGGGAGGACTCGAAATCGGATGAAGCGGGCAGCGAGAGAGACATGGCGTGGGAGAGCTTTGATGACCACGAAAAGGACACATCCATGCTATAGAGATGTGCAAAGTCTGCTGGGGGGGAGCCAGACGGGAATGCTGTGGAACCAACGAACAGTGGTGGGGGAGGCAGTGGTGGGCTAAACGTCGACTGGCCACTCGCCATAACCAAGTGTAAGGCTGTGGAACTTATCAGATCACCGCTAGAAGAGGGGTCTAGTGGGATCGCGAAACCAGAAAGAGACGGTGGAGTAACCGGAGAGTTCTCATTCGCCAACGGCGGTGGTCAACAGCGGTTAGGGAAGGGGATGAAAGGCACAACTAGGGTTTTCGAAGAAGACAAATCATGCTTTCTTGAGAAGGAAGAAAGCAAAACTAGGTAAGGATTCTCATTACTCTGATACAATGTGAATGTAAGTCAAGGCTCTGATACATTAGGGAGTCTGGCACTGTATATATAATATTCAGGGAATACCAAAATTACATATTTGTCCTCTCTACAACATCAACGTACTTTTATGCCTAAATTCAGATAATTTTATTTTGCACGATGATGTGCTGCATATGATCCATTATCTTATCGCTAGCATTGCTTAGATATGGACGTACTATAAATAAAGTAATATCCCCATGATTCAATATAACCAATTCAATTTTTAAATAGGACCTGTTGAACTTAAAATATCCACAATGATCATCTTTTTTTAAAAAAAGAAAAATGTCGGTTTCACCAAAAAGAAAAAAGAATATATGTTAATGAGCAAAACCTCTAATCAAGGTGGACCTAATTAGAGCCGGTAAAATAATTCAAATTTTCGCTATGTCTGTGATTCTAAAATCGGCCTTTTGATTTTACTCTTGGAACCAAATTTTTAGTGGTAGTACAGAATTGTTAGCCTCTGATTCCGCCATTTTGGTATTGGAAAACGTAATGGTATTGGAAAAGGTCTGATCTACATGATATATCAATCACTTTCATCCTCTGTAAATCCTAGGTCAATTTTCCGCCAGTGCATATTGACCCGTTAACACTTTTCTACTCCTTCAAACAAAGAATTATTTTCACGTACTTTCCTCGAAGTTTTGGTAAATATTATTTATACTCTTAAACTTTTTGAATTGCCATTTACCCCCTTCACATTTGCATAGCAATATTACAAACCCCCCAAATTATAAAAATGCGTTTCGCGTTTATAATTTTTTTACCCTTACCACCTCGGCTCTGTCCATATGAAGTTTAATTGAGATCTGACCTAATTCTCTTAACCTTCGATATGATCGATGCCATCAATAGCGGTCGTAGTAGTGACATCGAGACCACTGCTAAGGTCGCCATAGTTCAGCAAGCTTCCCAGCACTAGCTGTGGTGCAGTCTGAACCTTCCTTCATAATCTAAGATAGGTTTCTTTATTATGTTCTTCTCTTCAATTGCCCAATATTTGGTTATTTTCGAGCAAGAAAATAGGCATCTTTATTCTTAAAGGTAACCACGTAGTCTCCTCAAACTATGTTTTTACCTTGTCATTCACTAATCAAATCAATCTCAAGAGAATCAAGGGCATTTTTGTAATTTGAGGGTTTGTAACACTATTATACAAAGGTGAAGGGGATAAATTATAATTCAAAAAGTTCATGGTACAAATAATATTTATCAAAACCTCAAGGGGAGTAAATGAAAATAATTCTTCAAACAAATGTCATAGCCATTTACTAAACTTCAGAAACCAAGATATTTCAGGTTGACCGTCAAGAAATTCATGCAACTGACCACATCTTCAGCAAGGGCTGCTAAGCCTAACATCCAACGCAAGGAAATTCAAAAGAAAATTCACAACCTTTTCATCACCTACCTCCCCTCCTATAAAAATGCCAAGCGAAATGCTCAATATCAACCCAATCACAATTCTTATCATCTACGACTAAGTGAAGCCGCTCTTTCATTTAAACTTCTATATACCTTAATTTCTTCTCGATCTATCAGGAAATACCGAAGTGAATCATGAGTGTCCACACATACACGATGGCTGATATCATTAGTCCCATCACACCAAGTAGGTTGTTCCAGGCTCTTTCTATTGATAATCATAATTTTGCCAACAACTTATCCAAGTTTGTCAAGAGCATTGAGCTCGTCCATGGTGATTCTACCACTGTTGGGTGCATCAAGCAAGTCAACTTACCTGACGGTAAGTACTCTCTCTCTCTCTCTCTCTCTCTCTCTCTCTCTCTCTCTCTCTATATACACATATATATATATACCCTTGATTTTTTTGGGCCTTGTATCCTCCATTTTGTTGGAGTCGAGCTACTAATAGTTCAATAAGGAGTAAAGCTATCTCATAATAGATTTTCTCCATTTATAAGACTCGAACCCAAAACCTTGCTTAAAGCTCTGTTTGGCCCTTAGAAAATTTAATGGAAAGAAATGTTGAAAAAAAAATGTGAAAGAAAAAAAGTAGGGAGAAAGTGAGTTTTTTTCAATTGTTTGGATTGAGAAAAAAATACAAGAGAGAAATTCAAATGTTAATAAATTATTTGAATCATGTTGATATCAATTAAGTACTGTGAGGTTGGAAATTCTTGTGAGAACTTTTTCCAAATTTTCCTCACATATTTATGAAGAAAATTTTATTACTTGTTTATAACTTTTCTACCTAATTTTTTTCTATTTTTTTCTTTGTGATTTTCTCTAAACCAAATACAAGAAAAAAAGTTACATTTCCGAATTTGTTTCTTTCCACAAAATTTTTCAAAATCCAAACGAAGCCTGAAGGAAACAAGTGTCAAATCACTTGAACCAACTTTTGTTGGACAATACATGATAAACATGTTTGCTTTCCTTCGCTTCAAGAAAACTTGTACATCCCTGATAATTAAACCCTTTAGAAAATGGTGTATCTAATCACCGACAAGTGTGGTCTGAGCACAAGAAAAGGAAAAAAAAAAAAAAAAACACTTCAATTCTGTTTAAATATGTTAACTCAATGATTATCAAATTTTGGTAAGTGCAAAAGTTGGACAATAGTCTGATACAAAATTTTTGGACTGAGGACTACCTGTAGCTATATTTTTGAGTTTTGACCAATGTCGACTTGCTCATCTCGACTTAGCCTTAGCCCCTAAGCCCTAACAAAAGTTAGGTTTGGATTAGACCGAAAGTCCTCTCTGTTGAACAACTAATTTAACCAAAAATTAAAATTGATGGTTAAATGCTAAAGAATAGGTTATATACTTAACATGCCATCTCACGCATATATCTTTTAAGCTCAAAGTATAGATGCTAGAAAGGCCCCTCCTCACCTTGGGAAATACTTCAACATAGGTGACAATGACATTTGAACCTAAAACATTTTGCTCAAAAAGACTTGGATACCATATTAAAGAATTGATTCAATTAAAAGCTTAAGTTGATGCTTGAAATCCCAATAATAGGTTTTATACTTAGACTTCCTTACATAAAAGACCCTAGAAAGTGCAACCCAACTTACTTTCCTGATGGGGAAAAGGAAACCTTATACGTACATATAAACATGTTTGTTTTCCTTAGCTTTTATGAAAAATTCCAGTTAATAATTTTGACAATTTTGCAGGAAGTCCAGTCAAATACGTGAAGAACAGGGTGGATGAAATTGATTTTGACAAGCACTATGTCAAGTACACTAGCTTTGAGGGTGATGTTTTGGGAGACGCTCTAGAATGCGTGATATATGAGAATAAGTTTGAGGCCTCAGGTTCAGGGTGCCACTTCACAATGGTAGGACACTACTACACTAAGGGAAATGCTGTGATTAAAGAAGAGGAGATTACGGAGGGTAGAGAATCCATTAAGCAGCTGTTCAAGGCTGTGGACGAATTTCTCCTCGCCAACCCTGAACTTTATGCTTGAATTATATCTCATATGCATGTTCGACATACATAAATATATGTAAGTTTAGCGTGAGTGTTCTTGCTCTCCCAGTCCGACTCTGTCCAAGAAATAATGTAATGGCAAGGCATTCTGTATTGTTTAATTCTAGAACATATAACACGATTTAATGTTCTTATTTCTGCAACAAAATAACTTAAAAATTTTTCTGTGCATGGCTGGGATTCAAAAGTAATATATAGTTTCAAACAAATATATTCCTTTCCTTCTAACTGGCAATAGTTTCAAAGCTGTGTAGATTAAGAAGCAACAACTATTTCAGTGGCTATCTCCATAAGAGTTATAATTACATGATTATTCCTTTTGGGGAAAAGATAGCTAATTGTAGAACAAAGGGATTTACCAAAGAAAGAGAGAGCCAGACTCCCTGAAACAATTATCAAAGTCCTATGCATATCTCGGCATCTCAAGATCAAAGGCTAAGATTAAAAGAAGCACTTAAGGGTTGTACGATGTACATATAGTAGTTCAATAGCTGCAATGAAGATCTATAAATAAAAGAATTGTATGATGATTGAAGGTCACAACATCGGAGCAAAGAAAAAAGTTGTGCTGTTGCTTATAATCATTGTGTTTGTCTCATACATTTCTATTCTTTCTACTACTACTATGACAGGAGTGAGTGGGAGTCCCTACTTCTATATTGAGAGTGTTGTCCTCCTAAGAGTATGTATACTGTAGGAGTTGAGCATGTCAGACTGCCTTAAGAAAACTTTATCCATTGGTAAAAAGTTAGGGTGGTCTTGTTGTATTGTGTGCAAGCTATTATAGAGTGTTTAGGGAAAACACTATCGGCATAAAGAAGCAGTGAAACCCTAATACATATGGAAACCCTTTTAATGTCACACCAAGATATGGGGATGGGCTTATCTACAAAAAAGTTTGTTGTCACCAAATTCCATCACAAAGTCGTACTTTATGATGGCATCTCACCTAATACATGAGCTCGAAATTGATGAATTATGACTCATCCGAAAGGTGATTGAGTCTACTTTTGAGATATTTCCAGTAGATATTTGAATTTCATTTCCTTAAACAGGCAACAACTCCACTGTGCTAGTGCAAACTTTTTCTCAATAGTTGCTTAATTTTATAAGGTATTCGGCTCTTACCTAAGGATGCCCAATTGACGCAAATTCTAGTTTACTCCTTAAGGTATCTATTTTAGCTTCTTGTGCTAAACATTGACATTGGATTCCATTTGAGATACAAATGGCCAAGACCATGTGGAATGGGCGTAAAATCCAATTGTGGAGCAATCTTAATTTTGGCTTAAATTGGGAAAAATGCAGCTGTAAATCTTGAAATTCCCAAACATAGAATGAATCTAACCCACCAAAGAAGAAGCTCCAAATGGCAATACTCCTATTAGATGAGTATAATTCTTTAGAACCTTCCTAGAAGATGGGAGAGAAATCCTATGATTTCCAGCATGTAGAATTTGTTGATATTTGTAGATTATTGATTTTTTTCTTGAGATAATTTGGAGGACTATCAATAGTCCACTTGCTCCTATAATGTTTAGATAATTCCTCTTACTTTGGGTTCTATAGATGCGTTTGCCTCCACGTGTTCTCATATTTGATGAATGAATAAATTGAAAGGCTAGAGGTCATTTCTCTCAAAATTTCATATTATCTATCCGTTTTCAACAAAAATTTCTCTTTGGTGGCTCTAAGCCTTCAGGAGAGACATCAGGTGGAAGTATTTATCTTCTTTGGAGATCTCACTTTGGGGCTCTAATCTCATACTTACCTTGACTGTTAGATATTGGATCCAAGGAGGAGCACCCTTGTGTTGTGATTGTCTCGAGTATCTTAAGATCATGGGAGTTGAAGATCCATCCTCATCCAGCTCTTGTTGGCCTCTATCCTTGCAGAAGTTGGGAAATTTATAACTTGAGCATGTCAAAGTGCCTTGAGCAAATTTAGGTAAGAGTTAGAAGACTCTCGCTGATTTGTCTTAGGAAAATAGTAAGTTAATTGACTCTTAAGATCAATGACGGACCTTAAGCAAGGACGTGGGCCAAGTTTGATTTGGTTGAACGTGAAAATACTCATGTCTCTTATCTCTTTACTGTATGTGCTTAACTACTTTACTTTGTGATTCTGCATGCTTCGAATTGATTGGAGACTTTGTCAGTGTGACTTATATTGATCCAATTTAAAAGTATTTTCCTTCTATCTCTTAGTTGTTATCTGAATCAAATAATTTTCAAAGCACCAAAGTTTTAATTAGTCACCCTGTTCATCCCTCTCTAGGATGACTTGCCATGCATAGAGCAGACCAACATATGTCAACATCTTTTCTTTTAACAAAGAAGGTCTTGGATATGGTCCTTCAAATACAAAGAAAGTTTACAGAAATTTATTTGTCGAAGAAACTACACAAGTAAAAAGTCAAGAGAAGCCTTTTGTTAAGGAAATGACACGAGAGAAGTCAAGAGAAGCCTAAAAGCTCAAGAGCCAATAACTAAGGATTTTTTGCTATTCTCATAGCGGTCCAAGGGACTTTGATAGAGTAGATCAAGCTAACATTGGTTATCCTAAAATATATTCCAAGAGAGGTCAAAACCACTTTAAGTACAGGATATCGAGCTAACTACGATGCAAAAAAACAGAAAGATAAACTCTAGGTATAGTAAGAAGTTCATGGTCGCTATTCCACATATCAAGATCACGGGTAGATATTCCCAAACTAAAAATCCAAGGACCGTTTTATTTAAATTCTGCGATCAAGAGCTTTAAGGAAGATTATAAATTTAAAAATTGGGTGAAAATTGAAGAATACAACACTTGAACAAAAGAGAAAACAATATTAAGAGAGAAAGCTTGTAACTCTTCACTACAAGAATCCGCCCAGTTAGAGACCGAAGCTTTTCGGTCTCTAAATGGGGAAACCTGGTCTCTAAATAATTTTAGAGACCAAAAAGAGACCGAAAAGCATCGGTCTCTAAACCTTTGGTAGCAATTCAAATTTAGAGACCAGCTTCGGGCACAGTGGTCTCCACTTGAGACCAAAATGGGCTGGTCTCTAATTGAGACCAAATGTTCTGGTCTCAATTAGAGACCTGACATGTCGGTCTCCAACAGAGACCAAATCTGCCGGTCTCTAATTGAGACCATGTTTAGTGGTCTCCAACTGAGACCAAGCTGGGTCGGTCTCTAGTTGAGACCAATTTTCTTGGTCTCCATTGGAGACCAAATTGTGCCGATCTCTAATTGAGACCACCAATTTTGGTCTCAATTGGAGACCATTACATTTGGTCTCAATTTGAGACCGAAATTATTGGTATCCAATTGAGACCGAAGGGGCAGTCTCCAGTTGAGACCGAAGCTACCACTCTCTACTGGAGACCGATTACCGGTCTCAATTGGAGTCCGATTTTCAGGTTGGTCTCCAACATAGGCTGATGTTCTTGTCTACCTGTGTTTGAGACCAAACTTTCATTTCGGTCTCAAACAGAGATCGGAATATCAATTTCGGTCTCTAACCTAGGCATATTGTTTGCTATATACATACCGCGTATTTCAGCATCCCTGAATTACACTGAAATTACACAAATTGCACCAAAATATACACAATTTCGCATTCCACGAACACAACAATTACAGAGTACCTACATCTACGTGTACCATGTTCATTAATGTGCATGAAATTCCGAGCCCAATGTTACAAAGTACCATGTTCATTAACGTGTACAACTACACATACCTACATCTACGATGATGCCTGAGAGTTGTCCGCACGGGTGGGGTGGCCAAGTAGCGCCGAGAAGCTATCAAACCGAGCATTAAGCTCCAGCAGCCCAATCCGTTGCGCATCCATCTCTTTCCTGGTAGCTTCCAACTCCTCCCTAGTACTACTCAACTTCTCCTCTGTCGAATGAAGTCGAGCTTGAGTCGTTTGCAGCTCATTCTGTGTCGCTTGCAACTGATCTTGTAGTTGGGTTACTATGGGGGAAGAATATGCCGATGAAGTGCTGCCGCCACTACGCCTGGACGTGATCGGTCTCTCAAACATGGCTGGACCCTCTCTTCCAAGTCCGTATATGGAGCCCTTGTCACTCCAGCCACCACTTACCTTGAAGAACAAGTGATCATCTGCTGCGGAACCGACTTGCACATCAGTTCCTACTTTCAGTTGCTCATATTTTTCCTGCATCGTTGGAAACAAATCAGGAAGGCAAACAAATTACATATGCGTACATTTCAGGCATCTACGTAGTGAACGAAGCTTTCATGTAATACTCACATACACACTCTGTGCGTACTCATCGCACCAAATGCGCTGACCGCTCTCATCAACCTTGGAATGAGTGGTGGCAAATAACTCAGCAGTCGAAGGTCTTCTTCCCAGTTGCTTCGCCTGTCATACACACATATATATTTCCACATGGGCAACTTTTCAAAGTGAAGACAATGTATTTCACAGAAGCAATTAACATTTTCGTACCAGTGTTTGAGCCCACATTGTTGCTGATATTGACCCATGACTATGCCCAATCTTTGCCTTCGACCCCTCTACCTTGTTCTTCCTGTTTCGCTTCGACCGCTTCTTGAATTCCTCATCTGTTTCCCTCTTGGTCTTCAGTGAAGTACGAAGACCATCAGTCATCTAATGAATGATCTTCTCTGGAGGGTCTTTCGCGGTCTTGTGCACTATATCCTTCAATCTGACACAGACCTTCTGCTGCCATTCTCTTCTGACTAAGTCCTCATGCTCAGGATCCCATGTGAATCGTTCCTGCACATGCAAGTCACAAGATTGATTTAGTAACATACATATTTAATGTACTGTGCAGGTGGGTTATTGCAGTTATGAATAAATCAATTACGAAATTAATCTCACCCATTAAATGTACACAACAATCACTACCATTAATATATTTACGCCTTCATGTACCTCACTCTTTGTGCACATGGGGGCGGATTTGTGTGCGTGCTTATGTATATACTGTTCTACAATGAAACTAACAGAACTCCGTCATAAAATGGACCATTTCCCTGCCTGAAAATCATACATTACCCAGTACACATCTCAACGGATCACACATCCGAAGTATTGGGGTTTACATTCCAAAACAAGGGGAATACTAACTCAATACACATACATGTACACACACACACATATATATATATATATATATATATATATATATATATATATATATATATATATATATATATATATATGTACATATATACACACATGTATATGTCCCTCGAAAGAAACGGACAGAGTTCCGCCTTAAAATTGACCATAACTCAGGCTTCAAGCCATACAATACCTCCCTGTAATAAATAGATAAACAACACACATTCCCACGCTCAACGGGCCACACGCCAGGAGTAAACCAATTACACATTTCAACGGATCACACATCCGGAGTATTGGGGTTGACATTCGAAATAAAGAGGACAACCAACTCATTACACATTTATTCATGTATGTATGAACATAAATATGCATATTCGTATATATGTATACGTGTTTATGTATGTGTGTATACGTGTACAGGTATGTGTATATGCGGGTATATGTATGTGTATACACGTGTGTATATACGTGTATATATATATATATATATATATATATATATATATATATATATATATATATATATATATATATATATATATATATATATATATATATATATATATATATATATACATACATACATATATATATATATATATATATATATATATATATATATATATATATATATAGTATGTATACACACACACACACACACATATATATATATCCCTCGAAAGAAACGGACAGAGTTCCGCCTTAAAATTGACCATTACCCTGGCTAACAGCCATACATTACCTCCCTGCAATAAATAAAAATACAACACACATTCCCACGCTCAACGGGCCACACGCCTGGAGTAAACTAACTACACATCTCAACGGATCACACATCCGGAGAATTGGGGTTGACATTCGAAAAAAAGGAGAAAACAAACTCAGTATACATTTATTCATGTATGTATGAACATAAATGTGCATATTCGTATATATCTATACGTGTATATGTATGTGTATGTACGTGTATATGCGGGTATATGTATGTGTATACACGTGTGTATATACGTGTATATATATATATATATATATATATATATAGATAATATATATATATATATATATATATAGATAATATATATATATATATATATATATATATATATATGTAAATACATATATGCATATGTATATGTATACATATATATATATTTCTATATATATACATATGCATATATACATATGTACATATATATATATACATATATATATACACACATATATGTCCCTCGAAAGAAACGGACAGAGTTCCGCCTTAAAAATGACCATTACCCTGGCTAACAGCCATACATTACCTCCCTGCATTAACTACAAATACAACTTGCATTCTCACGCTCAACGGGCTACACGCCCGGAGTACATACATACACATCTCAACGGATCACACATCTGGAGGATTGGGGTTTACATTCCAAAAAATCGGGGAAAACAAACTCAGTATACATTTATTCATATATGTATGAACATAAATATGCATATTCATATATATCCCTGGAAAGAAACGGACAGGGTTCCGCCTTAAAGTTGACCATTACCCTGGCTAAAAGCCCTACATTACCTCCCTGCAATTAATAGATAAACAACATACACTCCCACGCTCAACGAGCCACACGCCCGGAGTAAACCAAGTACACATCTCAATGAATCACACATCCGGAGAATTTGGGTTGACATTCGACAAAAAGGGAAAAACAAACTCAGTATACATATATTGCAAAATGTAAAACCTTTACCTTAAAACAATTCCACCAAAACCGCTTGTGATCCGCAGGGGTGCCCCGCAAACACGTGAAAGCATCCTTGTAGTAGGTACGAATGGTCTCGGAGATGGCTCGTGTGACATCTTAGTCACCAAACCTGCGATAGAGCATTGCCTACAAATTCAAGGAAAACGTATGATGGCTCGGGCTTATGAACTGTGAAAGTTACTGACGCTTACCACTTGTCGGTGTTAGGCACAAGTCAAACCCGTGTGAATGTGGTGCTAGCGTCCTCTGTTAGAATGTATAAAGTTTTGATGATAACAAATCCAGGTGTTGTTGTTGTTGGTTCAAACAGGCTTTCCAAACAGGACCTTACTGCTGTTCTTAATGTATTAAAACTACTTGACTAATGGTTTATCAAGAACAGGTACTCAAGTCAGCAATGTAAGAACACCTGTGAGGAACAGGTTCTATGAGGTGTTTTGAAGCATATCCTGAGAAGTGTTTGAAACATAAGATATGTGCAGCTGTGACAAACAGGTTCCGTGCGGTGTTTGAAGCATATTCTGTGAAGTGTTTGCAGCAAAGTCGTTCTATAAGATGACTAGTGGTTACAACAAGATGTCTTAATTTGATTTGGTTTTATATTTTTAGACTCTTGTTAATATGCCAATTAGAAAGTTTTAATTTACCACTCACTGGAAACGGTTTTGCTTTTCGAAAAATATTTCGGATCACCCTTCAGAACAACCCTGGAAACAGGGCGATCAGGGTGTTTCCAGAATAAGCTGCGAAAAACTGCTTTGCACGATTTTTATCTTTTGGATTTTGAGCAGCTTCTTCAAAGATTTGCAAGAAAGATTTTTTTATGGAGTATTTTATTCTTTACCCTAAAAAACGGTTATCAAAAATCTTAAGGGATTTGCAAAATCTTTTTGAATAAAAAGAATATCCAATTTTTGGCAAGTGGATAAGGTAGTTGAGAAAAACATGGGCTAGCTGCTAAAGAACACCGCCTTATGCACGCGGTTCAGGAAGTGTTTTCAGCTCATGTCACCTTACCCCTTATAGCTAAAGGATTCTATTTTCTCTAGGATTTTAGTTTCCAAAAATTTCAGAAATAGTTTTTCCATCCCTTGTGGGTAAAGGATTCTATATTCTTCAGATTTTTTAGTTCCCAAAAATTTGATGAATTGTTTTCCAAGCACTATAAAAGGCGGCTTCTTACAATCTTGGAGACATCGGTTTTCAGAGAGAAAAAAATCTGAGTTCATGAGCTAAAACGTTTGAAAAGAAAACCGAGCCTTGTGAGACAATTAATTGAGCTTTCAAAGTTGGCATACTATGACTTCATTGTACCCTATATTAGCTTAGTTGAAAAGCATTGTAATAGGGTGTTTTTTCTTTACATTCTTCTTTTACAAGAGTGAGTAGAGTGTGTGTCCAAATTAAGGAGATTTTGGACGTGGGGTAACTTGTCTTAGGGAAGACAGGTTACGTGTGTTACAAGTTGTAACAAGGTGTGTTACTATTGTAACGTGATTAGCCCGTTTAGTGAAGTGTTTGCAATCCTACACGAGGTAGGTCGTGGTTTTTAACCTCAGTTGGGCTAGAGGTGTTTTCCACGTAAAAATCCTGTGTCCATTATTTCCGCATTCAATTTTGTTGGATTTTCGCTTCTGCTTATCTCAGAAACAACCTGTGCGAACAGGGTCTAAGACTGTTTGTCAGCAACTTGCGAAAATCGGACATCACAATTCACCCCCCTCTTATGGTTGTGTACTCTCTAATTCAACAAGTGGTATCAGAGCAAGTTCTCCTTTGAAAAGCTAACACCTTTGAGAGATCCTTGAAGATGAGTACTCCACAAGGCATGCTTGAAGGTCAATCCATAACTCGTCCACCATACTTTAATGGCCAACACTATAGTTGGTGGAAGAATAGGATGGAAAACTACATCCAAGCCGAGGACTATGAGTTGTGGATGCTCATCAAGCATGGACCACTCATCCCTAAGAAAACAACTGAAGATGGAAAGTCAATCCCCAAGGAGCCTAAGGAGTTCAATGCTGAAGATTACAAGATGATGGAGAAGGATGCCAAGGCCAAGAAAATCCTATATTTTAGCCTAGGTCCTGATGAATATACTCGCATATCTGAATGTGAGTCGGCCAAAGAAATCTGGGATGCTTTGCAAGTAGCTCACGAAGAGACCAATAAAGTAAAGCAATCCCGGATTGAATTGCTTATGAGAAAGTATGAGCTGTTCGAGATGGGCGATCGGGAAAGTGTGATGGACATGTACACTCGCTTCACTCACATAACAAATGAGTTGAAATCCTTGGAAAAATCCTTCACCACCAAAGAATTGGTAAGGAAGATCCTAAGAATTTTACCTCATTCTTGGGAAGCAAAAGTAACGGCCATCCAAGAAGCTAAGGACATGAACAAGATCACCCTAGATGAGCTGATTGGAAACCTCCAAACATATGAACTTAGGAAATATTCTCAACAGAAAGATGAGACAAAGAGAGAACGAGGTCTTGCACTAAAGGCCTTAGAAGATGATTCTGATTCTGAGGAGGAGGAGATTGCCATGATGACTTAAAAATTTAAGAAGTTCTTCAAGAAAGTCAAAGAAAACATCAAAAGGAAGGACTTCGGCAAAGCCAGGAACACCCCGCGGGAACAGTTCACTGGGTGTTTCAAGTGTGGTAAGCTGGACCACATTGTGAGAAACTGCCCACTTCACAAGGAAGAACAAGAACCCGAACACCCCAAAAAACAGGGGAGGAAACAGGGTGTAAGCAGCTCAGCGAAAAGGTTCTCAAAAGCTATGCTCGCGGCCTGGGGAGATTCAAGTGAGGATGAGGAAGGGTCTGAAGTTGGGGAAGCTGATGTAGCACTCATGGCAAGGAGTGACACTGATTCAGATGATGGGTCAACGGATAGTCTGACTCAACTCAAGAACAAGGTACGTGGTCTAAATAAATCAACTCTTGAGAAATTAGTGTACAATATAATGGATATATGTGCTGAATTAAAAGGGGATGTTCGAGATTTAGAACTTGAAAATGAAACCCTTAAATTAGAAAAGCTTGAAGTTGACAAAGAGACTCTTGCCTTGCATGAAAACATCAATGTGCTTAAAGAAACTCTACTCATGAAAGAAGAGACTTGTTCCACTAAACTGACTGAGCTAGAAAAAGAATCTCTTGACTTAAAAGGTAAGGTCGAGTCTTTGCTGGAAGAAAACAGAAACTTGCTTGAAAAAATAAAACACTTAGAATCGGACCTTGCCACAAACAAGCTCTGGAACAGGTCCTCAAGGGCGTTGGAATGGTTAAACACTCATCATAGTCAAAATAGAAGAGGACTAGGTTTTGTGCCTAAGATGACCTACCCAGTGAATAACAAATATGTGGGATTACCTGAAAATATTGTTTGTTTTCATTGTGGTAAAACGGGGCATTATCGATATGCTTGTCCTATAAGAAAGTATGCCATTAAAAAGAACTCAGTGCATGTAAAACAAATGTGGGTTAGGAAAGATGAGATTTACACGTCTAAAGGAATGGGACCCAAGTGGATCTGGGTTCCCAAAACTAACCCTTGATTTGTTTTGCAGGCTGAAGTGAGAGAGAACAACCTAGCAAACAACCCAGCAAACAGTGCAGGAAACAGTCTAAGGAACAGGCAGCTGTGGTATATTGACAGTGGGTGTTCTAGGCATATGACTGGTGAAAAATCTAATTTTCTCTCACTTACAGTATCAGAAGGAGGGAGTGTGGCATTTAGAAACGACAAATCTGGGACAATTGTCGGTATAGGTAAGATAGGTGAGTCACTCTCCCATTCAATTGACAATGTTTATTTTGTGGATGGTTTAAAACACAACTTGCTAAGTGTGTCCCAACTGTGTGACAAAGACAACCTAGTAGTGTTCTCTCCAACACGTTGCTTGGTTGTAAACATGAACACAGGAGATGTTGTGTTGAGGGGGAAGCGACACAAAAATGTTTATAAAGTGTGTATTTCTACTCTTCCCCAAAATAATTTGACTTGTTTGAGTGCCTTAAAAGATGATGTTATGCTTTGGCACAAAAGACTAGGTCATGCAAGCCACTCTCTTTTGAACAAACTTGTAACCAAAGATTTAGTAGTTGGCTTACCTTCCATCAAATTCAATGATGACAAGGTATGTGATGCATGTGCCAAAGGCAAACAAGTCAAAAATTCATTTAAGTCTAAAAAGTGTATAAGCACTACTCGATCCCTTGAATTAATACATATGGATCTATGTGGTCCAATGAGAATCATGAGTCGAGGTGGCAAGAGGTATGTGCTTGTGGTAGTGGATGACTACTCTCGTTTCACTTGGACTTTGTTTTTGGCTTCTAAAGATGAAACTTTTAAAAAATTTCTTGCTTTCATTAAAAAGACTAAAAAGAGGGTAGGACATTCTTTGGTATGCATAAGGTCTGACCATGGTACAGAATTTGAAAATTCGAGCTTTATTAACTATTGTAATGAGCATGGTGTTGATCATAATTTTTCAGCTCCAAGAACACCCCAACAGAACGGGGTGGTAGAGCGCAAAAATCGTACTCTAGAGGACATGACTAGAACAATGCTTGTTGCTAGTGGTCTTCCTAGAAATTTTTGGGCTGAAGCTTTAAACACATCATGTTACATTATAAATAGATGCATGATTAGACCTGTTCTTAACAAAACTCCTTATGAGATCCTCAAAGGAAGAAAACCAAATATTTTGCATTTGAGAGTTTTTGGGTGTAAATGTTTTGTGCATAATAATGGAAAGGATGCCTTAGGGAAATTTGATCCAAGGAGTGACGAGGCAATATTCCTCGGTTACTCCTCACATAGTAAGGCATACAAAGTGTTTAATAAGAGAACCTTGTGTGTTGAAGAAAGTGTGCATGTGCTTTTTGATGAAACTAACTCTCTAAGTGAGAATGATGCACAGGAGGAAGACCTCGAACTAGGTCTTGTTAAAAAGGACATGCTGCTTCAAGATGAACCAGGTAAGGATCAACCTGAGAGATCAAGGCCTGAAGCTGTTCTTCAGGAAGGTAGGCAGGGTGTGAACCAAACATGGGGAAACAGGGTGGAACCCTGTTCAGGACAACATTAGCTGAACCCTTCTGAGATAATTTCAGGAAGAGGCTCCCAAACAGGCTTGGGAACAGGACCTGAACTTGTTTCGCCAAGTATTCCAGCTAGGATGGAGAGCATATCTGTGAACCCACTTTCACCACGATCATGGAAATACCAAAGTTCACATCCTCTTGATCAAATTTTGTCTGATAGTAATGCAGGAGTTTAAACTAGATCTAGGCTTAAAAATTTCTGTGCTTTCTATGCTTTTCTCTCAAAAATTGAGCCTAAGAATATTAATGAAGCTCTTGCAGATTCAGATTGGGTCACAGCCATGCAAGAAGAACTCCATCAGTTCGAAAGAAACAAGGCATGGCACCTTGTGCCACGGCCAGAGGATAGAACAATCATTGGAATCAAGTGGGTGTTTCGTAACAAGCTAGATGAGTGCGGAACAGTCACTAGGAACAAGGCCCGACTGGTGGTTCAAGGCTACAACCAAGAAGAGGGAATTGATTATGAAGAGACTTTTGCACCTGTTGCAAGGATGGAAGCCATTCGAATCTTGATAGCTTTTGCAGCCCACATGGAGATCAAGTTATATCAAATGGATGTTAAAAGTGCGTTTCTAAATGGGTACCTTAAAGAGGAAGTGTATGTCAAATAACCCCCCGATTTTGAAAGTGATGAATTTCCTAACCATGTTTTCAAACTTGACAAGGCACTTTATGGTTTAAAACAAGCTCCTAGAGCTTGGTATGAGCGGTTGTCAAGCTTTTTATTGGAAAATAATTTTGCAAGAGGCAAGGTAGACAATACCTTGTTTCTAAAATCTAAGGGGGAACATTTGTTGATTGTCCAAGTATATGTCGATGACATCATATTTGGTGCAACTCATCATGATTTGTGCAATGAATTTTCAAAAATGATGAGGAGTGAGTTTGAAATGAGCATGATGGGTGAGCTTAATTTCTTTTTAGGCTTGCAAATCAAGCAAACTTCAAACGGCACCATGATCCATCAACAAAAGTATATTAAGGAATTACTTAAGCGTTTTGGGATGGAGTCAGCCAAGCCCATTGATACTCCCATCTCTCCTTCAACTAGGTTGGTAATGGATGATGGTAGTTCCTCAGTTGAGGAGAAATCCTATAGGGGCATGATAGGGTCACTCTTATATCTAACTGCTAGTAGACCTGACATTGTTTTTAGTATTGGTCTATGTGCACGTTTTCAGTCAAACCCTAAAGAAACTCATCTAAAGGCTGTTAAAAGGATTTTTAGGTACTTAAGACATACACCTGATCTAGCCTTATGGTATCCTAAAGGTTGCAACTTTGATCTTGTTGGGTATGCTGATGCTGATTACGCAGGTTTCTTGGTTGATAGGAAAAGCACCTCAGGTATGGCTCACTTTCTTGGACCTTGTTTGGTATCTTGGGCAACCAAGAAACAACTCTCTGTTGCCTTGTCCACAACAGAAGCTGAGTATGTGGCAGCTGCATCTTGTTGTGCTCAGTTATTATGGATAAGACAACAACTCAAGGACTTTTGTGTTGACATAGGATGCATTCCTATTTATTGTGACAATACAAGTGCAATTAACATTGCCAAAAATCCATGTCAACACAAAAGAACAAAACATATTGACATTCGTCATCATTTCTTGAGAGGCAATGTTGAAAAGGGAGTGATCTCAATGAATTTTTGTGCCACTGAAAATCAAATTGCTGATATATTCACAAAGGCATTGAGTAGAGAACAATTTGAAAGGAATAGACTCGAACTAGGCTTAATTAGAACAACCTGACCAACCTGTTCTCTCTCCCTGTTTGCAAAATTTAAAAGTGACGGGTACAACATGTTAAATTTTTATTTGCAATCAACTTGTGTGCTATGTTTAGCATATGTGAGGTTTGCAACTTGCTGACACTCGTTGAGGTCTAATGAGATTGCTCTTATTGTCCAATGTTACCGAGCAAGTAACCTCAAGAACAAGCATCAGAAACAGGTACGACTCTTGTTTGTCAAATGTGTGCAACAAATTGAAAACTGCTAATCTCTTCCCGAGGCGTGCGCAATAAATGTTAAAGTCTGTTGCAAAAACGGGCAAAATCTTTTAAAGATTTCGCACGTCTCTCTCTCCCTGTAAAGCTCTTGCTTAATCTCTCACCTCCACCGAAACTCTCTTGCTTTGAAACTCTGTTCAAGAAACCCTAATCTCTCTCCTTCCTCTGAAAAATGGCGTTCTCCCATTAGCTTCGAGAGCTCCTCGACCTTGACCCAGGGCAACCAGACACAGGGCACAGCCTTGGAAACAGCCACAGCCCTGTTTGCACCTACACAATTTCTGACGGCCCTCATGGAAGGTAAAAATACTGAACCTCCTTGACCCATTGCCTATAAACCTTTTGGGTTTTTGAAAAGTATCGACCTTAGAACAGTGAATTTGAAATTGAAAGACATCCCGTACAAATTTGGGTGGGAATTGATTTTGTTTGGTGAAACGGGCGCATGTCAACCCCAAGAACTTGTTGGGGCATCTGAAAGAGAAATTGGGGCTTTAGATGAACTCTTTCTGTTGGACCATGGGTTAGATGACATCAATTCATTTCGACTGTTTCCTGAACAGGAAACAGGGTCAGAAACAGGGCCTGAAGTTTTTAGGGATGACCTAGGGGAGGATTTGTCAAAAGAAGAAGGGGGAAGTAGTGGTCAAATGAACGAGTCTCCTGTTAAGCCTGCACAAGCCACACCGGTAACACAAACCGGTGAGAAACGCAAAAGGTACAAAATTGTGGCTAGACGTGCTAGAGTACCAAGAACACGACCACCATCAAGGCCTAAAAGTGGCCAGACTGAAGCGCCCTCAAAAAGTGAACCCCTTGTCAAACCAAAACCACAAATCCCCTCTTCGGCCAAACCCACAAACAGGCCCACAAGAAAATCAGCCCAAATAGCTTTTTACTCCACTCCTCGTCCTGCCAAACAGTCAACCCCTGTTATTGAGGAGATTGATTCCTCCTCTGACCCTTCATCAGATAGCCACACTGAGAACACTGCCTTCAAACAGGGCACGCCCGTGTTCTCAGAGTCCTCAGAGGATAAGCCTCTTCCTATACCAAAACCATCAACCCTCAAAACTCCCAAGAGAAAAGCCTCCCTCAAACATGCCTCCACCCAAGACCCTCCTACTGAGCCCCAACCTAAACGAGCCAAGAAATCTACCCTGTCTGTAATCTCAGCCAAACTGACCCAATTGATTTAGAGACGGGTTGTCAGGGGCAAAATTATAAAGGTCAAATATTTTGAGGATCAGGGACTGGGGGTGTTTCTGCACAAGCTGCATGCACAGGGGTGGTATGAGTTGTTTACAAACACCCAGCTGGGGTGTTCTGTACATGAGTTGGCAGAGTTCTATGCCAACTGCACTGTCACCGAAGGAGTGGTGACAAGTATTGTTAATGGGAAGCAGCTTCGCTTTGATGCGAAGATATTAGGGGACATTCTGGGGATTCCCTCCACAGGCTTTGATATATATGTGAGGGAAGACAAGACTATTCTAGGGACAGCCAGACTGCTGGAACTCGCCCAGAAATTTAGCCAGCAACCAAGCCTGCAAACACCCAAGTCTGTGAAGAAAGGGGACATGACATCGCTCCATCAATTGCTATTTTGGTTTATCATCAAGAATGTCATCCCCAGAGGCCAGGGTCAAATCTTGCTGATGCCATGGATCAGTGTTTGATGGATCTGATGGACACGGAAGTGCAAATTAACCTTCCTGCCATCATGATTCGACATATTGCAAGAATTGCAAACACCTCTAGGAACATGATCTGGGATACGGTTTCTTTCTGACTAGTGTGTTTGAGCACTTTGGGGTGACACTGCAGAAGAAGGTGGG
Organism: Carnegiea gigantea; assembly: GCA_029747015.1. Lineage (NCBI taxonomy): Eukaryota > Viridiplantae > Streptophyta > Magnoliopsida > Caryophyllales > Cactaceae > Carnegiea > Carnegiea gigantea. Next base: position 208,248 of record JAKOGI010001317.1, read on the forward strand.
CGCTCAGTTCATTGATGAGATCGGGAGTAACACCCTTATGGGGTGTGGGTATGCTTTGATTGAAGGGTCTGCCTCAGAACAGGGGACCAGAACACCCCGTCCTCCTGTTCCTGGCACTTCCTCAACCAAGCTTGAGGCTGCTTTGGAAGAAAACTCTCGCCTCAGTACTGAGCTTAACGCTGTAAAGGCTGCCCTGGATGAGGAAAAAGCTCTAAATGCAAAACGCCATGCAGATCTCCTCGCCCTTCTCTCTTCACTTTCAGCAAAATTTTCTCCTTTTGCTCCTTGAACACCCCTCATGAGCTGTTCCCATCTGTTGTTCTCATAGCCTGTTCTCACTTCTCTTGGTGAATCAGTTTGTACTTTGTTGCACTCTTTTGATGACTGACAGGATATCTTGTTTTTGATTGGCTTTGCCTTGCTTGCTTTTTATTGTGAATTGCTTGTGTGTGACTACGATGTCCAATCTCATTACCGTACCAAAACACTTGAGTGTATCGCCTGTTGACTTTCCTCCATTACCCAAGTGGTGGTGATAGCAAACACCCTCTGTTTGACTGTTCGCCCCTACTTTTTAATGATGCCAAAAGGGGGAAGATAGGTTGACCAATATTGTTTTAGTTCTGCCATGGACGAGTTAGTTTTCTTACAATCTTTTCGATACTAACTGCTTCATGTGAATTTGAATAATTGGTACAAATCACTTAAATTGCCCTTGAAAGTCAATATGGTCACTTGGTTTGTCATAATCAAAAAAGGGAAATTTGTTAGAATGTATAAAGTTTTGATGATAACAAATCCAGGTGGTGTTGTTGTTGCTCTAAACAGGCTTTCCAAACAGGACCTTACTGCTGTTCTTAATGTATTAAAACTACTTGACTAATGGTTTACCAAGAACAGGTACTCAAGTCAGCAATGTAAGAACACCTGTGAGGAACAGGTTCTGTGAGGTGTTTTGAAGCATATCCTGAGAAGTGTTTGAAACATAAGATATGTGCAGCTGTGACAAACAGGTTCCGTGCGGTGTTTGAAGCATATTCTGTGAAGTGTTTGCAGCAAAGTCGTTCTACAAGATGACTAGTGGTTACAACAAGATGTCTTGATTTGATTTGTTTTTATATTTTTAGACTCTTGTTAATATGCCAATTAGAAAGCTTTAATTTACCACTCACTGGAAACGGTTTTGCTTTTCGAAAAATATTTCGGATCACCCTTCAGAACAACCCTGGAAACAGGGCGATCAGGGTGTTTCCAGAATAAGCTGCGAAAAAACTGCTTTGCACGATTTTTATCTTTTGGATTTTGAGCAGCTTCTTCAAAGATTTGCAAGAAAGATTTTTCTATGGAGTATCTTATTCTTTACCCTAAAAAACGGTTATCAAAAATCTTAAGGGATTTGCAAAATCTTTTTGAATAAAAAGAATATCCAATTTTTGGCAAGTGGATAAGGTAGTTGAGAAAAACATGGGCTAGCTGCTAAAGAACACCGCCTTATGCACGCGGTTCAGGAAGTGTTTTTCAGCTCATGTCACCTTACCCCTTATAGCTAAAGGATTCTATTTTCTCTAGGATTTTAGTTTCCAAAAATTTCAGAAATAGTTTTTCCATCCCTTGTGGGTAAAGGATTATATATTCTTCAGATTTTTTAGTTTCCAAAAATTTGATGAATTGTTTTCCAAGCACTATAAAAGGCGGCTTCTTACAATCTTGGAGATATCGGTTTTCAGAGAGAAAAAAATCTGAGTTCATGAGCTAAAACGTTTGAAAAGAAAACCGAGCCTTGTGAGTGAATTAATTGAGCTTTCAAAGTTGGCATACTAGGACTTCATTGTACCCTATATTAGCTTAGTTGAGAAGCATTGTAATAGGGTGTTTTTTCTTTATATTCTTCTTTCACAAGAGTGAGTAGAGTGTGTGTCCAAATCAAGGGGATTTTGGACGTGGGGTAACTTGTCTTAGGGAAGACAGGTTACGTGTGCTACAAGTTGTAACAAGGTGTGTTACTATTGTAACGTGATTAGCCCGTTTAGTGAAGTGTTTAAATCCTACACGAGGTAGGTCGTGGTTTTTAACCTCAGTTGGGTTAGAGGTGTTTTTCACGTAAAAATCCTGTGTCCATTATTTCCGCATTCAATTTTGTTGGATTTTCGCTTTTGCTTATCTCAGAAACAACCTGTGCGAACAGGGTCTGAGACTGTTTGTCAGCAACTTGTGAAAATCGGACACCACAATTCACTCCCCTCTTGTCGTTGTGTACTCTCTAATTCAACATCCTCTAATGAGAACTCCGGAGGCTGCATCTCCTGGGAGTCGTACTGGGCAATGGCTAAGCTCGACCCGTCCATGCTTACCTACTCTTGCACAATGTCATGAAAATCAATTAGAGAAGTGCATGCATTTAAATTTGAAAAATGTCTGCCAAACAACACTAAATAGTATACCCTTAGCAATGTACAATACTGTGTTATTAAGCTGACGAAATGCATGAATACAGTACGGGACCAACCAATACGCAATCTGGTATGAAGGCATGTTACATACACAACATAACATATAGTAGCAGAAGATGCCTTTACAGTTCAAACACATTTGACGTGCATAGCACAAGGTCCATGTGATGAAGATGTAAACTACGTCTTCATCACATCGAATTGCACTACAGGAACATTGATTCTGTGAAGTCGTCCCCATCATCGTCATCGACGGTATCATCGTCTTCATCCAGTAACCCGTCCTGCGATGCATCTTCAGAGCCATCGTCGACGGCCTCAACCTCCTCGTCGACATTGTCATCCGTTTCATTCTCCTCTTCTTCTACGATGGGAACATCTTCGTCCACGTCAACATCTGCTATATTAGGCGTGTTGTCGTTTTCGTCTACTCGGAATGGTGCATCCTCGTCGGGGGCATCTACTATGGGTCTCGCTTTCATTCTTAACATTGCCCACCAATCCTTTTTAGTGTTGTCCTTCATAGGATAAGGCATGAAGCAAACTTGGGTGACCTGACTTGCAAGGACAAATGGATCATACTTGGGATATCTCTTCGTGTGATTGACATCAACCAATTTGTACGTGTCATGGACAACAACATCGTTAATGCAGTCATACCAATCACACTTAAACAATATCATCTTATACGAACGAATATCCCCAACATAGTGCAACTCGATAACATCTTGGAGAACGCTATAATATTCCCTTCCATCCGTTCCTTTCACGCAAACGCCGCAATTCATTGTGGCCTTGTTTTTCTTATATTCATATGTGTGGAAGTTGAAGCCATTGACATAGTAATGATCCCAACGACGAACATGCCTTTTAGGGCCATAGGCAAGTGCTTTTAGTATGTCGTTGTCAACATTGGATTGCAACACCTACATGGACGTCGTAACCACAATTGGTCAAAGATGTTGTCAGTATCGAAAAGGAATACAAATACGTCTGCAATGTAAGCGAAACACATTGTGGCAAAACGTACGTTCGCTTTGAACCATTCCGGAAATTTTTCTTCATAATTTCCCCACACATTCTCGACTCGAACTCGAGGGTTTTGGTGGATCATCTCCTGCTCGAACATCCTGCACAATGTATGGACAAAATCATATGGTCCTATTTAAGGTATGTACCGTTTCCATCCATAAGGAGTACATAAACTTACCGTTCATATTCTCCTAACAACCCACAATTAGATAAGACATATGCGTGCGCCAACTGATGATCTAAATGATCCAAGAACCACACGCTCCCCTCATTCGGGGCATATCCAACGTTACGGGAGAAAATGTCTGGGAGGTTGGCATCGAATTTGTCTTTTTTAATGTTCAACACATTTCCTGGCAAATCTTGTGCCCTAACATCAACACTGTCATCAAAGTAGTTCGTAATGAAGTTCGTTATCTCTTCCATTAAGTATGCATAGCAAATTGAAGGCTCAACACGTGCTTTATTGCCTACTTTCCCCTTCAAGTGATGAAGAAACCTGTAACACAACCCACCCAAACATTATTTCTGTACCTACATTCCGCTGACACGATTTCTGTGAGCTATGTCATACCTTTCGTTGTCATACATCCATTGATATTGAACCGGCCCACCAAGTTTTAGTTCCGTAGGTAAGTGGACAGGTAGATGCTCCATTACGTTGAAGAAAGCAGGGGGAAAAACTCGTTCCAACTTCCACAAAATTTCTGCAATGTTATTCTCCAAACGGACTACGTCATCAGCATGCAACTTCAACGAACACAAATCTCG